>JALPQI010031449.1:0-43119 GCA_025490895.1 Thaumatotibia leucotreta
ACGTCACGCCTAGTGTCATCTTCGACCTAGTTTGTAGCTTACATTCGAATGGAAGCAGGCCCCTGCAGGCCCCTATTTCAACATGATAACAGGTGTCCCAATTGTAAAATATTACTTCTACGAACAAATAAAACATGGAAGCCGCACGCCGTATTAAAATTACCTTTCAAAAACGGTCCTGAATTTTAGTTGACAAGTGTCACCCCCTCTTCAATGCATCACGTCAATTAATTTCAATCTCAACCTATAAAAACTTAAACCGCCATTTAAAAATAGTTGTGATTGCTCCATCAAAGATTTGATTGGCTATATTCTATAAACATTTGTCAGATGTTACGGCAAAATATGCGCGGTGTGAAAAAAAGCGCTATGTCGTACCCATCTTGGCACAATTGAACAATTGCTTTTGGGGGCATTTTTGAGCTAGCGTTAGACGTCCATGTTATTATATGGTCGCAGTATCACTTCTACTGACGTTTTACTCTATTCCTTTTTTCTGAGATACTATATTTCTCTTTTCTGAGATCTATACTTTCTCACACAAAGTACCCAATTTTTGAAAACCTGTGAATGCAAAAAAAATAACATAAAGTCTTAAACATAAAACTCTCGTTCACTAAAAATATTTTTCACGACGAAGATGTCGCGCAGCCATGGCGATTGGCTCTTGAAGAAGGTCCTCATGTACGGAGCGAAACATGTCGAGTATTTTTCCACTTAAAACGTGAGTCATCATCAGCCTATGATAGTCCACTGCAGGACGTAGGCCTCTCCTATTAGGCGTATAAACGCATTAGGAGGTAAATGCCCATAATCGCCACGCTGAGCAAGCGGATTGGCGATCGCAGTAATGTGTCCACTACGATGACGCTGCTGCCCATCATCAATCTTTTATCAAATAGTGGTCAGTGACACTTAAATCCCTTAGTCGACTCTTACGACACCCGCAGGAGGAGTTGGGGTGGTGACAAATGTATTCTAACTGCCGTCACCACACGGCGAGACGTGAGTAACCCGCGTGAATAATAATTTTAGCATAAAGTCTTATTTCAGCAAAATACCCTGTCTACTATATTTAAGGTACATCCCCTTCATGCCTCTTAGTTTCGGGACAACCTGTATAAAGGCTGTCCCAAAAATAACGCAAGATTTAAATTTAATGAAAATGTTCACTTATTTTGACCAATTTCTATTTTATTCCTTGACATATAAAGTACACAGAATAGGGTTAATTTTTATATTAGCAAATCACCTTGCAGCCCTGGTGACCTAGACGAAAAACTGTTTTGTCTCAATTTTCTGGCCGTTTTCCCTTAATTTCGGTGAATACCAAATATAGCGGTTTAACGTAATTGATTTTTTTTATGGGATTATTTACAGTCAAAGTTCTATAAAATTAGCAAGCTCTCGATCAGCCGTGGTTTGATGCAGGTGATTCCACACTGCAGTAGCGAAATTCAACCATTATGTATTCAAATTTCATAGAAAATTTGAATAAAAGAGTGTTATGTCACAGCAAAGCCTCCGAAGTAATTTATGGGCGTGCTTTACCATACTAAACCCCATTTATTAGTACTTTATTATGATTAAATCAAGAAATTAAAAAATCAAACAAGAAATAAGAATTGTTGTTCGATTTCAAATCTTGCGTTATTTTTTGGACACCCTTTAGTACGTATTCGTAACTTGACAATTCATGGTACAGCTACTGTTCTTATCTTACGTCCGGTTAGACCCTGTATAATCACGAATCTCGACCCAATGTCAAATGTCAACTGGGATGACGGACGGCTCAGAATTACCCCGCGGCCCCTCGGGACCGCATGTCCGGTATGATTAAGGTTTTGTATAGTTATACGGTTTCTCGTAATTATATCTTAATCAGTAGCTGGGGCAATAGTATTATAACTACCGTGAGAATCAAACGTATTTAAATATTTATCAAACGGGTTACTCACTTAATTTAAGTCGATAATTGCTCAACGTGTTTCGATCCATTTAGAGGATCCTCATCATGGATCGAAACATGTCGAGCAATTATCGACTTAAATTACGTGACGTAACCCGTTTGATAAATATTTTAATATGGAATAAAACTATGAAAACGGATAAACTCGCGTATATTAACTAATTTTAACTAATGAAGTTAAAATTAGTTAATGTACGCTTGTTTCATAGTTTTATTTCATGTGTAATCATCGCCGTGACCGAAGAAAATATTATTTAAATATCGGTCAATAGTACAGTCGACGTCAAAAATATCGTTGCGGTTTAAGTGCCAAAAATATATTTACACGACCTTAATATCAAGGCAATAAAGTAGTGTAATTTATATATTTTTGGCACCTAAACCGTAACGATATTTTTGACGTCGACTGTACATTGTATATGTACAGTCGACGTCGGTAAATACGGTATACTTGTACGGTAAATAAAAAATTGAGAACGAGTGTGAAAGTAGCCCAAGCCCAAGACGCGGGCTTTACTTCACACGAGTTCATAATTCTTTTACGTGGCATACACAATGTTTTTCATCACACCTGTGAGGTAAAAAAAGTAAATAAAACAATATATTTTCCAAAACTACTCTAAAATAGTCTAAATCATTTCTCAAAATCAGGAATGACTTACATTTATCATTTTTATAACAGTAATCCCGGCGCGGGGTAGGTATCAATTTTTTTTTATATATTGGTAGAAGTTATATTGTTATTGGTTAACCCAGATATCCTAAAGTTCATGCATTACCTACTAAAAGAATTCGTGTGGTAAGGCTGCCACCGAAATTATCACACCGATTGAAACGGGGAAATGCCTTTTTAATGACTATAGTATCATAACTTTCATGGTCTTTAAAAAAAATTGTGTCAATGTAAATCTTGGGAACTCCGTAAAATCTTCCAGAAACGCTATTTACTTTAACAGTATTGTAGAGCCATTTACGTTATTGCCGATAAGTGTAAAGTGGCTACGTCTCTAGGGAGCCGGCCCGGATTGCTGCTCTAGTACCATGAGTTTGCAAGTAACGATTATGTTAGCCACCCAAAGGGCAATGGAGAGGGCTATGCTAGGAGTCTCTCTGCGTGATCGGATTAAAAATGAGACGATCTGCAGCAGAACCAAAGTAAACGAAATAGCTCTCCGAATCGCTAAGCTGAAGTGGCAGTGAGCGGGGCACATTGCGCGTAGAACCGATGGCCGTTGGGGCGGGAAGGTTCTTGAGTGGCGGCCACGTACCGGAAGACGTAGCGTGGGTAGTTGTGGGGGGCCACAAGGTGGACCGATGACCTGGTGAAGGTCGCAGGACTCCGCTGGATGCGGGTGGCGCAGGACCGGTCATTGTGGCAATCTTTGGGGGAGGCCTATGTTCAGCAGTGGACGTCTTTCGGCTGATATGATGATGATGTTGATGATTATGTTAGCATTTACTGGATACGTACAGCCTCTCGCTCGTATTGTAGCTGTATTAGGATGACACATTTATCAACATGCATACGCATTTTCTCTAATAAAATTGGCCGTTTAGTATGAAACTTGTAAGCATGCGTACGCGTGTGGAAAGCTGGACGCGGTCCCATACTAAACTGACATTTTCTATACACCGTGTTTTTATTGATTTCCATTAAACGAAAGGGAAGCTTATTTAGGTCAAAAATAATCAATTTCTCTAAGAAACTAGTGTCTTAACTCTTACTGTTATTGAGTTATTCAAAAAATAAGTTTAATGACTGAACAAGTGTATTGCAACCTTTATTACATCCTATAGTTACTTATTTTGACATGTGCCGTCAGCAGCCGTCAGTCGCCTGAGATCTTATTCTTAAGGTTCTCTCACACCTTGCCATTACAATTATTACGTATATGAAAACAAAAAAAAATTTTTCGTAATCAACAAAAGCCGATATACCAGGCAACTTCTATTAATGTCCCAAGTAACCTGTCCAATTTAACGGAAATCAATAAAAACACGGTGTTGACAAAATAAGTACGCATGCTGATAAATATGTCTTCACCCTTAAACCGAAATCAGGAAGGGATTTGAAAGTGCTGTTGACACAACATTAACCAAGAAAAGAGTTTATACATAAATAAATACCTAAATATCTTTGGACATCTCACACAAATCCACCTAGCCCCACGATAAGCTCAATTAAGGCTTGTTATATGGGCACCAGACGACGATATATATAATAGATAGATACATATAGATACTTAAATACGTACACAGAATGACCAAGGAACAAATATTTGTGATAAATAAATACACAAATAATGTCCTTGTCGGGATTCGAACCTAGAACCTCCAGCTTCGGAGGCAGGGTCACTACCAACTAGGCTACGGTGGCTGACAAACTAAGGTGATATTTGAGAAACGTAAGGCGTATTTATTCGTGATATTTTGCTATATTTTACCGCCCTAGTTTTATCGTGAAATCGTTGATGTATGGCACTGGTCTCACCGCGAGCTACTAAGCAATGAACTATTGGCTATAAACGCGAACAAAAGATACGCACTACCGTGTAACTAAAAGAGACACGGCGATACTCGCCCAGCTATCAGCTATCACCGCCGGGCGAGTATCGCTGTCTCTTTTATTTACACGGGAGTGCGTATCTATGGCACTGGTCTCACCGCGAGCTACTAAGCTATGAACTATCGGCTATAAACACGAACAAAAGATACGCACTCCCGTGTTAATAAAAGGGACACGGAGATACTCGCCCAGCTATCAGCTATCAACGCCGGGCGAGTAACGCCGTGTCTCTTTTTTTTACACGGGAGTGCGTATATTTTGTTCGTGTTTATTGTAAAATTTGTTATATAATCCACTAACACTAGTTTTAAGGTCAATGTAACTAACATACTATGGACATAAGTCTGAAAATAAAGAATTTATTATTATTATACAGGGTGCCCGCGAGGAAAGGGAAAAAATTCAACAGCGGATTTCTGGCCACATTTGAAGTTAAAAATGTCATATGATTAGGTTATTAGGTATGTCTAGGTTGATTTGTGTAAGATGTCCTGATATATTTATTTATTTATTATTTGTATGAAGTTTTCTGGATTCAGTCGATTTTAAGAGAAAATTTGTTTTTTTTTTTTTTTTAAACCGTTATAGACCGTTACGCTGTGATAAACACATTTTAGGAAACGATTTTGTCACCATATTGTCTTAGTCTTGTCACACTTAATTGACAGAAATCAAATGAACAAAAATATTTTTAATTACCTAGCAAATATAAAAAAAAGACTTAAAAGTACATTTTATGCGATAGTTTGATTAATAAAATCC
This sequence comes from Thaumatotibia leucotreta, assembly GCA_025490895.1. Lineage (NCBI taxonomy): Eukaryota > Metazoa > Arthropoda > Insecta > Lepidoptera > Tortricidae > Thaumatotibia > Thaumatotibia leucotreta. The sequence continues at coordinate 5,298 of JALPQI010031449.1, forward strand.
TTTTTTTTTGTGTATTAAGACAAAAAAAAACTAAAAAAAAAATTTTTTTTTTTTTTAATTTTGACCAAAACTCATTTCACATTTTTTGCTTCTTTTAGTCTCAGCAATATGCTATTAGAATTTTTCCCTTTCCTCGTGGGCACCTTGTATAGCCAATAGTTCATAGCTTAGTAGCTCGCGGTGAGACCAGTGCCAATAGAAGCGATTGAGTACTTTACATATTGCGTCGTAAACTTCGTAACATAACTAAACATAAACATTCGTTGCCAACTCATGGCATTATTGCTGAGCTTGCTATTGAAGGATCTGGGTTACGTAATACATTACCAACTAACTTGTTATTTGCTAGACTTTGGTAGCAATGTACCAAAGAGTGCCGTGTGGTGACGGCAGTAAGAATATATTTGTCACCACCCCAACTCCTCCTGCAGGTGTCGTAAGAGTCGACTAAGGGATTGAAGTGACCATTCTACAAGATTGATGATGGGCAGCAGCGTCATCATAGTAGACACATTACTGAGATCGCCAATCCGCTTGCCCAGCGTGGCGATTATGGGCATTTACCTCCTAATGCGTCTATACGCATAGTTAATAGGAGAGGCCTACGTCCAGCAGGGACTATCATAGGCTGATGATGATGCGAGAATACGTGAGAATACGTGTCATTTTACGTGAGATCCAAAACTTCGGAGGGCCATCTGTACTAAAAAACGTCGTACGAGACACGTGCAAAAAGGAAATTCGTAACTCGTGTCGATCTAAAACATTGCCACTCGTTTCGTATTTCATATTTTTTGCACATGTGTCGTAATATACTATTTTATTTGTGCCCCGCACATAAGGGTATCTACGCCTTAAAGCTGGCCATTAGTCGACTATAACAAAATGTGGAATTCCTATAAACTGGTAGCTAGACTTATTAGTCGAGGAACCCATATATTACAGAATCATATTTATTTTTCGTTGGAAGTTGACGATATTTGTCAATCGGGTATCAATTTAGCGTTTTGGTAAACGTACGTGTTGTGTGGCACAAGGGTGAAATAAAATTACCAATTTTTAAACGTTGTTTAAATGAATATAACAATTATTTTTTAAAAATGTCTGCTCATAACAATAATTTACCATGTATTGTTATTATGATTTGTTTATTGTTTCTTAATTATTAAGTTTAATTTACCGGACATTCTACATTTAAGTAACTACATAATAGCGCATCGAATTTACGAGTTTTACTTAAACTCAAAATGGAAAAAGTTATATTGCGGGACCTGACCCGTGTGTATTTTTTTACTGATTTGATAACATATTTAGTCTTCTTGCATATTACTATAAAATGGGCTGCTATTAACTGCGAACTTCGTATTTGTGCTTATTTTATACAATAAGCAATTTTACCAAACAAAGGTTTTGCGGTTCTAAAATAAATTTAATGATTTATCATCACAGGTTCGTCTGGTGTTAGAGTTGTGATCAAAGAATACATTTTTTTTACATGGGTCAAGAATGTAAGGCGACAGAATTTTTAAAGAAGCTAGATGAAGTTTTGAGTATTCTTACTGATTCTGCTACATTCCCATAAGATCAATCAAATAATGAACTTCTTCGTATATTTTCCCGCTTAAAGTCGGAATTTAAGACTAGGTCGGACTAGGACTTATAGTCGATATGCCAAAACAGGGATACCAGCAGACTTTTTTTTTTTCTAATCCCGAGATCTCTTCAAGTTTTGAATATCAAAAGGAAATCGACCACGATTTTACAAAGAGATTTGCTATTGAGCTGGAAGTCATCTCGAGTGGACAAAGAGTAGACCTAAGTAGTTTGAGTCATATTGCGACGATACGGCATTCTGTGTAGAGTATATCCTTGGAAGCCACTGACCCTAACTGTTCACAAAATTCAGATGCATAGATCTATTGTTATGAAGCATGCCCTTCTCCCCATAGGAAGAAGCCGCAGAAGCCAGGAACAAGCACTTCGGAGAATTCAGGAATAGCTTTTCAAGAAAATGTTCGAGGGACCAGTGTTACTGAGACGTTTTCAATCGGCTGTTACTTACTTCCGATGATCCACTTCTCAATAGCATCAGGCCTAAGCCACCGAAAATATTAAAACCTTTTAGCTCTGCTGCCAGAAATATGATGCTTGCCCCAGATATAGACACTAAATGTTATATCGGATGATGATGATCTGACATTAGATTTTGAGTAACGATCGGACGCATCATCTGAGTAAGAAAAACCATACATTTTGTTAATAGTTAATGTGTAAATACCTATGCAAAATTAATTTGACTACCCCAATCAGGCCGCCAAGGTGTAAAAGCGGTCCAAAATAAATTCGTTTCATGTAAAAGTCATATTTAAGTATAAAATGCGAAAAAACGTAAAGAAATAATTATGGCCAGCTTTTTGAGTCAAATACCCCTGTGTGCCCCGTCTGAACTAAACAAACAAATTATTACCTAAACTAAACATTACAACGCCACTTTATACTAAGAATATTAAAAATTCCACTTTCCGAGAAATGCCGTCACATCGCGTGTTCAATATCAAGTATACTCACCTATCACAACCATGTATACTGTAATGCTATTCTCTTATTCACACATTCGACGCTGCGTTCGTCAACGAGCTCGACGTCGAGACAGCCTTCTCTAAAATCCTAGCTGTTTGATTTGACATTAGGAATCGAGGTTATGGGCGAGTTCGTCGCTGTTTTTCGTTAGAGAATACGAATTTTGTACATTAAACGAACTCTCGACACAGTGTAGTTCCAGCTCACGCCCCATTCGTCGCCGAGCACTAGTGTAGTTTAAAGTACATTAGTGAATACCACAGCGCTGACAGCAAGGCGGTTTCCTTAGTGAATAACACTGCAGCAGAGGTACTCATTTATATCTAAACATACCGTGAGACCTTGAAAATATATCTCATATTTTACGCCATATTTTTTAGGCCGTGTGGTGACGGCAGGAAGAATACAAATTTTGTCACCACCCCAATTCCTCCTGCGGGTATCGTAAGAGTCGACTAAGGGGTTGAAGTGTCACTGACCATTATTTTATAAGAGATTGATGATGGGCAGCAGCGTCATCATAGTGGACACATTTCTGCGATCGCCAATCCGCTTGCCCAGCGTGGCGATTATGGGCACTTACCTTCTAATGCGTCTATACGCATAGTTGATAGGAGAGGCCTACGTCCAGCAGTGGACTATCATAGGCTGATGACGATGATGATATTTTGGGGTTAAAGAAGCCGATTTAGGGGGGATGCGTTATTAATTTCTAAAATTCGTAAAATATGGGAACCCAATCGTGTATACATATTTATGGAGAGCATGTCTGCTCCAAAGTATTATAGTGAGTGTAAAATATTCCAGTTCAAAAATGTATTTCATTGAACCATACAGAAATGAGTTTGCACGTAGTAATACATTTTAAATTACTTGAATTTTAATTACGTTGGCAAGCATGCAGTGACAACATTTTGAAAGAAAATTAAAAAAATATGTTGAATATTAAAATGACGTATTGCTGAAAAGAAAATGTTTGTTAAGCTATTTTGACTATAAATTAATTTCATTTTCTCACATTAGGGTTATTTGAACTTTGTTTTAGACTATAACAAGTTTAGTATCAAAAGAACTGGTTTTAAATTACAATATAATGAGCAAGTCACCCAAAGGGCAATGGAGAGAGCTATGCTAGGAGTCTCTCTGTGAGATCGTATTAGAAATAAGACCATCCGTAGCAGAACCAAAGCAACCGATATAGCTCTCTGGATCGCTAAACTGAAGCGGCAGTGGGTTGGGCACATTGCACGTAGAATCGATGGCCGTTGGGGAAAGGTTCTCGAGTGGTGGCTACGTAATGGAAAGCGTAGCGTGGGTAAGCCACAAGGTGGACTGATGACCTGGTGAAGGTCACAAGAGTCCGCTGGATGCGGGTGGCGCAGGACCGGTCATTGTGGCAAACTTTCGAGAGGCCTATGTTCAGCAGTGGACGTCCTACGGCTGATATAATGGTGATGATGACTGGCACACGGTATATCAAGTATATTAAAAATTTTACTTCTAATCTTTGGAGTATCATTGTCCCCAGCATAAATGGAGTGGGGTATAATAATAATAATAAATACTCTTTATTGTACCATAAAGAAAAAGTAATACAAAGCAAAAATGTATTATTGATTAACAAGGTAGGTATCAACAGGCGGTCTTATCGCTAAAAAGCGATCTCTGGTGATCTGATGCGGTTTATTAACGTTGTTTTTTACTTGAAATAATAATCTAAATAGTGTTTGGTCATGCTCGCTTATTGGTGTTATTGCACCTGCATGCCTAACCAAGATGGCATTCTGCTATCGTATACGATAAGCGAAAAGAAATAAATTTATTAAACTGACAGCTTCGAACGAAACATCACGTGACCATGATGTATTTTTTCTGAAGTCATTATTTTCACAAATAACCAGAGATCGGACAAATGTGCGTCATTGTACGCAATAATATGGACATGACTCTAAAGTCGATTAAATGAATAATTTTTTCAAATTTGATTTCGGTGCTTTTAAGGTTTGTAAATAACAAAGGTTTTCATAGTTACCGGTATCGAATAGGTAATTTTCTGAAAATGATTAAATGATTAATTAATCAATCAAATTTGGTGGCATGTCCATATTCTTGCGAACAATGACGAACATTTTGTCCGATCTCTGCAAATAATCGATCAAATCCAAATTCTTTTATTGGTAAAAAAGTGATAATAATTTTACACGTCAAAAAAAAATTGGTTCTCCCCCCTCTTAAGTTTTGATTCGTGGGTCCGAAAAAATATGAAAGAAATCATAAGTATAGAATACTTTAAGTAAAACTATTTCGAAATGATTCAGACGAGCCGTTTTTGAATAACTGCGAAACCTACCCTGAGCATGGCCCGACATGCTCTTGGCCGGTTTTTTTTTTTCGAAGGTCGTCACAATTGTCGCAAGGTTTAGAAGAATTTTCTTGATTCTTGTCACGAGTCAGAATTTCGCTACAATTGTCGTGTTTCTTGAGACAATTGTAATTTTACTCCGCAAAAAAGTAGCTGCAAACTTTCTACTGATGTATTAAAGATTTTGCAATACATTTTGCGATGGTGGCAAACAAACATACGGCCCATCCGAATGATGCCCATTAAACCAAGAGTAATGTGTTCGACGCTTTTTCAGGTGTACGTACCTACACCTGAAAAAGCGTCGAAAATTATCATCAGCACTTTTTAATGTTAATTTTAAATAAAGATGAAATACGGAATAGTGAATTGCAATACAGAGAATGAAAATTTCATATTTTATCACCGGAGAGAAGTTTTGAGATGTTCCGATTTCGATCTGTCATGTCGTTTTAATTTCCCAAGGGACCTTTTCATTGTCCCTATACAAATTATTAATTTTGTGACAGGAATATTTGAGAACACAAACTGCTCTGAATTAATTGAATAAATACATTTAAATGTTAGATGTCATCATATCATCAGACTGTGATAGTCCACTGCTGGACGTAGGCCTCTCCTATTAACTATGCGTATAGACGCATTAGGAGGTAAATGCCCATAATCGCGCTTGGCAAGCGGATTGACGATCGCAATAATGTGTCCACTATGATGACGCTGCTCATCATCAATCTTTTATCAAATAATGGTTAGTGACACTTCAATCTCTTAGTCGACTCTTACGATACCCGCAGGAGGAGTTGGGGTGGTGAGAAATGTATTCTTACTGCCGTCACCACACGGCTAATCTGCTATTCATTCTGGCTATTCATCGTAATATTATACAAATAAAAACCGGTTTGCACGCCTTACACTTGGCTTCCCAGTATACGAATAAAAGTACGAGTAAATTTTATAATGGATATTAGAAAAAACCTATACAGGATGTTGATACAAGATAATGTACAGAAAGCGTAATTTTTTTTCGTGAGTTTTCATATTTGGTCCCAAAGTAAAAATTTACTACGGCGTAGATGGACCAAGTGAAAGAAAAATCGTATCAGGGTCTTAAAGAAAAGGCACTAGAAAGGACCATATGAAGGGTCCACGGAAAAAACATGTCCAAAGCTTTAAAAAATCAGGGCAAATTCGCACCATATTATTCTGTTAAAAGTAAGGTGATTTTTCATTCTGTAATTTGAATTGACTAGACATGTTCTTTCCGTGAGGATGAAGGGTCATATGGAAATTGCTCCACAGACAAAATCCCTGCTCTTAAATTTATGATGACGAGTAAAAGTTGTTCAAAATAATGAATAGATTCAAGTTTTATTATCTTAAGTCACCATTTTTGTATTACCCTGTATTAAATGCACTAGCTTCATCACAAAGGTTAATTTAAAATGTTACTTTAAGCTGTTTTAGTTTATTTTATCCTTTACTGCATGTTAGCACGACAACTTTTCAAACGCTCATAGTAAAAGAAAGAGTAATTCATCATTAAACAAATAATAAATACTTATCAACACGTGAGGTAAAAAAGACTTCACGTGAGAATCAAAAATATAAGTGCCCTTGGCTGAAGCCCGACGTGTACTGCGGCATTTGAATACAACACGTAAACACCCTTTGGAGTAATTTGCTGTACAAAATAATACATTACGACACAAGTGCGAAAAACATGAAATTCGAAACGAGTGGTGATGTTTTAAAACACGACCGATATGGAGTGTTTTAAATCGACACGAGTTTTGGACCTAACGTAAAATGACACACTTCTCGCACTAGAACCTAAAAAGGGCACCATCTGCACTAAAAATACACTTTCTACTACTCTATCCCAAATTCTTTCTTTTACAATTCATATTTCCAAAGAGTAGGGCAACTGCAAACTTCGAAATTCGCATAATTTGGTTATCTATCTTAGTCACTCTAAAGATATCTTCGTTGGAGTGACGGAGACAAATCCTCGAAATTTGCGGATTTCGAAGTTTCCGGTAGACTTATACCAATTATTAGTAGAATCCAAAAAAAAGTAAACAAATATTTGCTGACTTTCCATAGCATTTGACGTCTTTGACACATATCGTGAAACACGTTCGCAGAAATATTTTACGTTAATACTAATCAAATCTAATTTGTCAGCCTCTGTAGCCTAGTTGGTAGTGACCCTGCCTACGAAGCTGGAGGTTCCGGGTTCGAATCCCGGCGAGGGCATTCTTTGTGTATTTATTTATCACAAATGTTTGTTCCTTGGTCATGGCTGTGTATGTATCTAAGTATCTACTCGTATCTATCTATTATATATAGCGTCGCCTGGTACCCACAACACAAGCCTTAATTGAGCTTACCGTGGGACTAGGTTGATTTGTGTAAGATGTCCCAAGATATTTATTTATTTATTTACTAATAAATATCAATAATTTTAACTAAAAACGTATGTGAACTCAATGTGGACACATTACTGCGATCGCCAGTCCGCTTGCCCAGCGTGGCGATTATGGGCATTTACCTAATAATGCGTCTATAGTTAATAGGAGAGGTTTATTTCAGCAGTGGACTGTCATAGGCTGATGATGACGAATGGTATACAGGCAACTTATCTTTACGTTCCACAAAATTTAGAAATACCAAGCGTTCAAAAAATTCAAAATTCAATATTCTTTATTCCTTATCAACCAGTACACAATTTTATAGTTGCCGGTGTCTTCTTTTAAGTTATTTACAAAATAACCGTTCGGAGAGACTACTCTCAATTTTCCTAAACTATGTGCTGTTTAGATGTCATTTGCACTTTCTATAATAGCAACTGCGTTGGCGAGGGTGAATGACCTCTTTGAAAAATAAAAGAGGTGTGTTTTAATGCCACTGAGTTGACTAAATTGCAATTTTAAACTGTCTTTTTTATGTTACGAAGGTAGACAATTGAGCTCTCAGCCCACCTGATGGAAAGCGGGAACTGAGGCCCATGGACAAAGCGACCAGAAGATCGCCTATGCGCTGCCTACCCTGAGGAACTAGATGGATTGCCTCTATGCCAGTAATTACACCGGCCATCTTACCCCCAAACCGGAACACAGTACTAACTATTTAGCGGCAGGTTAACGGGTAAGACGGTGGTAGCTATCCGGGCGGACCCTGCACGAGGTCCTACCACCAGCAAAAGAAAAAAAAAGGCTATATGTAAAAATGCTCAAAAATATGTCCCAGTGCACTTAAATAACATGTAACATATTTTATAAGAGGATTCTTACGATACATATTTTTTGCAATTGACTATTAAAAAGCGCCTAGCATTATAACAAAAAAAAATCGACCGATGTTCGCTGAATCCAAGTAGCCGAGTGGTTTATGCTTTAACCTGAGTAGGTGGGTTCAAATACCAACAAGTTTTTCTTCGGAATATGACATCAAATATTTATAGTACCTACAAAGATTTTTTTTTGCATTTTTTTTTTGAATGGAACTTTATTAAACGTTACAAAACAGGAGCCGGAACCGTTATTTTACAAAAACCTTGAAATAGCCCAATATTTTAAAATGTTATATACGCTTTATGTAGTACTACTCAATATTTTATGTAATTTACAATAACATATTTTTAAATTACTCCATTAACTTAGAATTTATATACCGAAGAAAGAAAAAGAACGAAAAAAGAACCGTTCTTTTGTATGGAGAAAATAACGGTTCCGGTCCCCGGTACAAAATATACAAAGAATTTAGAAAAAAAAGTTTTATGTCGTATGTTTGTGTGTAAGTATGAAATTGAAAAGGCTACTTAAAGTGAAGTAGCTGTGGTCGCTGAAATCCTGAAAGCAAGCACACTTAAGCTGCACTTAATGTTTCAGTAAAAGAGCTTTTTAAGTACTACTTAAGTTGTTCAAGGTTTAAGCTTAGTCATTATGGTGCTAATAATTGTTAAATAAATACTATTTTTTTATGTGACGAAGGTAGACAACTGAGCTCTCAGCCCACCTGATCGAAAGCAGGAACTGAGGCCCATGGACATAGTGATCAAAAAATCGCCTATGCGCTGCCTACCCTGAGGACTTAGATGGATTGCCTTTATCTATGCGAGTAAGTTGGTGACGACAGAAAGAATACATTTGTCACCACCCCAACTCCTCCAGCGGGTGTCGTAAGAGTCGACTAAGGGATTGAAGTGTCACTGACCATATTTGATTAAAGATTGATGATGGGCAGCAGCGTCATCATAGTGGACACATTACTGCGATCGCCAATCCGCTTACCCAGCGTGTCGATTATGGGCATTTACCTACTAATGCGTCTATACGCATAGTTATTAGGAGAGGCCTACGTCCATCAGTGGACTATCATAGGCTGATGATGATGCCAGTAATTACACCGGCTATCTTACCCCCAAACCGAAACACAGCAGTGCAAACACTGCTATTTAGCGGCAGGTTAACGGGTAAGACGGTGGTAGCTATCCGGGCGGACCCTGCACGAGGTCCTACCACCAGCACCATGGGAAAATCTTACACATACCAACCTAGGTCTACGGAAGCTCGGTTACATTACTGTTTAACCCACAGAGTTAGATTTGGATAGAAGAAACAAGTTCATTCATTTGTATGGCAACCGAGCGTGTCAGATTTTGTACTGAAGTTGTTACTTGCCTATGATTTTAAATATGTCTCAGGCCCTTGAGTATTCATATTTTTTCGTGTTGTTGCAATATATATTACTTAAGGAGGCATTATTAATGTTTTTGTTCACTTCAACTTACAAAATTTGACGCCCGAAAGCTGCAAGCTGCGATTAAAGACGGACAACTCAGTAGATTTTACTGAGTTCATTTGACACGCTAAGTAGATACGTTTGCTTGATCTATGGTATATATGACTGTCATATATGCCATAGTATGACATCTGTGGTTTAACCACTTACTGAAGTTCGAAATGAGTAGCGATAAATTAAAACACGACCGAAGGGAGTTAATAAAATAATCGGGCACCTAGGGAGGTAAGCACGGTATTACTAACGAGAGTGTTAGAAGCCCGAAGTCGTTTTAATGACTCTAGTTAGTATACCGCTTACCGACCGTGATGCATACAATGGTATTCATCACACTTGCGAGCAAAAAAATAGTTCTAAGACAAAATATATATATTTTTTAAGTCAAATTCCTTAGGGAACACTTTTCTTTTACTCACACGATGCATACAAGCAATGATGCGCTTATAAAGCAACTTTGATGAAAATTATAATTAAACTCAACCACCCTTCTTAGCCAATAATTTAGAATGTTATAGATTACTCTTTAAAGTACGTAAGGCAATCTGTAATTTTGATTCATGAAATAAACTGTTTTTTTATCGACACTAGTTCCGAATTTACTTTTCACACGTGTATCGTACGACGTTTTTCAGTGCATATGGCACTCCAAAGATTTCGACCTGATATAAAATGAGCCACTTCTCGCACTAGCGTCTAAAAAAGGCACCGTCTGTACTAAAAATATATTAGACTTTAAAAACGTAAATCTTAAATCTTATAAATATTACTAATATTAGAAAATCGAGAGAGCTTTTGAACTAAAACGAATTTAAGCACTCTTTATAACTAAATCCATCGCCGATCACTGTCATCTCTTATCTTTTCTAAATTAAATTTCGTTTATACCACTTGAATACAAAATTTCAAGTCTTGTTATATTTTAAAGATATCTAAGCTCAGTATTTTCCAATCAATCTGTTGAAAGATCTGTAAAAAATGAATGGGATTTTTTTACACAAATCGACTTAGTCACACGTACAATACAATACAATACGATACTCCTTATTGCACACCTCGTAACATAAAAAAGAAGATAAAAAAAAATCGAATCTTAAAGGTAGAGGTAACACAACAGGCGGTCTTATCGCTAAAGAGCGATCTCTTCCAGACGTAGTGATGGGTCGTTCCCGGTAACTTTCCTAACAAAGTATGGGGAATATTCCCATATGATAGGTAGATAGATGCAAAATTTTTTGAAACATCTTCAGCCTATCAAGTCCACAGCTGGACGTAGGCCTCTCCTATTAGTTAATACTACTAGTACTATTAGTTTAGTACTATGCGCATGAACGCATTACTTAGGAGGTAAATGCCCATAATCGCCACGCTGGGCAAGCAGATTGGCGATCGCAGTAATGTGTCCACTATGATGACGCTGCTGCCCATCATCAATCTTTTACCAAATAATGGTCAGTGACACTTCAATCCCTTAGTCGACTCTTACGACACCCGCAGGAGGAGTTGGGGTGACAAATGAATTCTTACTGCCGTCACCACACGGACGCGTATGTATGGGAAAAGTTCACATCCGGATACCAGCACCAAATTTTAGTATGTTGTTAAATCTGTTATTCTGAATCCAAAGCTGCCGGGAGACACTCTCTCAAAGATCAAGGTTACCGGTAATGACGTCATCAAAATGGCTGCTGCCTAATTTCGAAAAGCGCTTATTTATTCCTCAACCGCCCAACGTACACCATTGTGTGTGATATCAATTAAAAGGTCCTTAAATATGCTCTAACTTCGTAATCGTGTTATAGTGTATATGAAGAAATAAAAAAAAATATCATTGAAAGAATAAAACAATGTTTTTTCATCACACTTGCTGTCTAAGCGCGCCATTGCTTGCATGCGTAGCGGGAATAATAGAAAAGTGAAATTCCCTAGGGAGTAATAGAAATGTCAGTACGTCATTTAATAATATTATGTCTCAAAACTTATTTTTTTGTCGGCAAGTGTGATGAAAAACATTGTATGCATGTGCATACAATGTACTATTATTCTTTTCGTACAACGTACGTAGTCAAGTATACCTTAAAAGGCATAGCTTGTAAAATTTAAGTTGCCGAGAACATTCTCTATAGAAGTTTCGCAATTTATGAAACTTCTTCTCGGTACATTGCTAGGTAGTAGGTAGCCCCCTGGACCCTGTTGCAATTAGTTCAAATAATCGAGGTTGTACTGTAATGTTCATGTAAGCCTCTGCAGCCTAGTTGGTAGTGACCCTGCCTACGAAGCTGGAGGTTCCGGGTTCGAATCCCGGCGAGGGCATTATTTGTGTATTTATTTATCACAAATATTTGTTCCATAGGCATATGTATTTAAGTATCTATACAGGGTGTTTTTTTTTCGACCGTTCAAATTCTACGTAGTGAATGTGTAGGTCATACTCACCAACTTTTACTATGGGGACAAAGTCGAAATCGCGAAATAAAATCAGCTGTTTCATACAAATTGGCGGCATTACGCCGGCCGAAATGTATGAAACAGCTGATTTTTTTTTCGCGATTTCGACTTTGTCCCCATAGTAAAAGTTGGTCAGTATGACCTACACATTCACTACGTAGAATTTGAACGGTCGAAAAAAAACACCCTGTATATTATGTATCTGTCTATTTGTATATATCGTCGCCTAGTAGCCACATCACAAGCCTTAATTGAGCTTACCGTGGGACTAGGTTGATTTGTGTAAGATGTCCCAAGACATTTATTATTTATTTATTTATTTAATGTACTATATGCTACTGCACTGCAGGCTTGTAGTTCGTTCGTAAAGTAAAGGCACGTAATGTGTATCAGCTTACCTTGCTATTAAACGCCTTTAGTTACCGCACAGCCTGTAGCTATCGAAATTCCCGTCTCGTCGCTACAGAATTCACGATTTCAGCATTTTCAGGATTCTCCCTATGGAAATACCCGGGAATACTCTATCGCCGCCATAATTTACGAAACCTCTTATCTGAAGCTCTCAATGGATGGGAAAATCACCCGTATTTAAAGCGAAAGAAAGGTGACGATTGTATGAATAGATTGATGGAGATCAGACATTGAGAAAGGTTAGCAACGGTATGTAATATTAAGAAGAAATGAGTGGGTGCTACGGTTCAGAACCGGTTTAAAAATACCGGTAAATAAAATAAAACTACAAAACGGATAAAGTGGCGAATATTATTAAAGTTAACTTCTTTCCTACGTTTCGAACACTTTACAGGGTTCGTGGTCTGCGGGCAATTTATAGTTTTATATATCATTTCGGTAAGTGAAGAAAATACCGGTAAATAACTAAATTTGCTAGTTGAACTAAACCTGACGCTTTTTTAAATCTTATTTAAAAAAATACATTTAGAAAATTATGTGGTTACTATAAATAAACGATTGAATCTGAATATGAATCTCAATATTTACAAAGTAGCTATAAATTCGGCGCATATTTAATTAGCTCGTCGGTTACGGGTACTGCGGATCTGGCCTTTAGTTAAGATTTGAGAGATTTAATCTAAATATCCTCCCCTTGGCCGCCCCCTTCCGACCCTACCATCTATCTCCTCAGCATATATTCTCTTTGTGAATCTACTTTCATCCATTCTTTCAACCCGTAACCGAAGAGCATGTATGAGAAGATGTATGGATGTTAGCGAAGCGAAGGAAGTTTGCAAGGATCGTAGTATATGGCGTTCAGTGGTTTCTGCCTACCCCAATGGGATACAGGCGTGAGTATATGTATGTATGTATGGACATTTAATTCGCTTTAAAAATCGAACGTTATTTTCATAGTACATAAACAAATAAGTCAAAGAACGAAATGAATCTTCAAAATAATAAAAAAAAATTTACTTCAATTTTTTTAAAACTGTTTGAGATAATCTTTTACCCGGTCACATTGACATTAGTTCTTTTTTTAAGGTGAAATGCCAAGATGTTCTGTCACTTTACAAGTTACTTCCGGTATTTAACTTTTTAAAGCAGGTTTCATCATGAAATCAGCGAGATGGTATTTCCTGGTTTAATTTGAACGCCAACATTTCATGGCAAGATTAAGAAAAAATCTTGCAATACATTTGATATTGGTGGCAAACAGCTACACTGCCCGTCCGATGGTAAGTCTCACCATGTTACCATGGGGAAATAGGGCCCTGATTTCACCACGGTAAAAAGGGACTTGGTAGTTTTTTACCAAAGTTCAATACACTCATATTTAACTCAGCTGTTTGTAAAACAATGAAATATTTTACTCGTTCGTGAGAAGCACTTTTGAGAGTATGCATGTTACATGTGACCCGGCACGCTAGGTCACTGTATTTGTATAACAAGGGTTCCGTAGGACGGGGACAGGGTTCCGTAGAATAGGGACAGGGTTCCATAGGACATGAGCAGGGTTTCCTAGCCGAAATAAATATAATACCTTGTTTTATAATTACATAAAATGTTGAGTAGTGTAAAACATTTTAAACAATTGAGCTATTTCGATGTTTTTCTATGACACCGGTTACGATCCCTGCTTGTACTTAATATTCATTGTTTCATGAAAAATCATGTTACATTTTTCAAGACATGTTTACAAAATACATGTAAAGTTATTCCCTATACGATAATAATACAGTAGCAAAGTTTGTTTGTTTACGAACACTGTATGCTTAACCTTTGGCAGAGTGTACACAAACTACGTACATAACACGAAGTTTGCAAGCAAATCGGCATTTATAACTACCTACCTTATTAAAACATAGGTAACTAAAGGTAGTAGTATAATTTCTACAGATAATAAATAATAAATATATCGGTACATTTTACAAAAATCGACCTAGTCCCACGGTAAGCTCAATTTAGGCTGGTGATGTGGGTACCAGGCGACGGTATTAATAGATTGATACATATACACAGACCCACGACCAAGGAACAAATATTTGTGATAAATAAATACACAAATAATGCCCTCGCCGGGATTCGAACCTGGAAGTTACCTAATAAGTTATTTACGCCTATTTCAGTCCACAACTGGACATAAGCCTATCCTAGTACTTGCATATGTGTTTGGAATTAGGAGGTAAATGCCCATCATCGCCACGCTGGGCAAGCGGGTTGGCGATTGTAGTAGTGTGCTTATTATGATGACGCTGCTGCTCATCATCAATCTTCGATAAATTAACCTCTTGCTCACCGGAAATTTTTTTAGTACAGATGGTGTATTTTTTAGGCTCTAGTGCGAGAAGTGGGTCATTTTACGTCAGTTCCAAAACTTCGGAGGGCCATCTGTACCTACTAAGAAACGTCGTACGAAACACGTGCAAAAACGAAATTCGTAACTCGTGTCGATCTAAAACATCGCCACTCGTTTTTAATTTCATGTTTTTCGCACTTGTGTCGTAATGTACTATTTTAGTGCAGATGGTGCCTTTTTTAGGCTCTAGTGCGAGAAATGGCTCATTTTACGCCAGGTCCAAAACTTCGGATCTGTACTAAAAAACGTCGTACGAGACACGTGCAAAAACGAAATTCGTAACTCGTGTCGATTTAAAACATCGCTACTCGTTTCGAATTTCATATTTATCGCACTTGTGTCGTAATGTACTATTTCAGTACAGATGGAGTGAATAGTCAATAATCTTCTCTTATCTTTATTTTTACACTATGATGTACATTTTTAGCTCTTGCCAAGTCAACTAAAACGAAGCATTGTCTAAAGAATAAAATAAAGAGACTAATTTATTAACTTTATTTTCCTAGATACTCAAAGAAACAGGGTTGCCGCTATAGTTTAATTAAGCATCATCATTATCATCATCATCAGGCTATGATAGTCCACTGCTAGACGTAGGCCTCTCCTATTAACTATGCGTATAGACGCATTAGCAAGTAATATGCCCATAATAATTAAGCATATCCAGATTAAAAAAAAAGAGTCACATGACTTCTAAGCAGCCAGCATTTCAGTAGGAAAAGGCGACAAAATAGAAGTCATTTCGAAAATAAGTTAACATAAAAAAACGCTTCTAAAGTAGTCATCAGTTGAGGTTCACTGTAGTCTCCTATTAACTATGCCTCTATACGTATTAGGAGGTAAATGCCCCATAATCTCCACGCTGGGCAAGCGGATTGGCGATCGCAGTAATGTGTCCACTATGATGACGCTGCTGCCCATCATCAATCTTCTACTCGTATCAAAGAGTAAGTGACGTTTAAATTTAGTCGACTCTTACGACACCCGCAGGAGTTGGGGTGGTGACAAATGTATTCTTACTGCCGTCACCACACGGAGAATCTCGATATCAGATTACTAGAAAAAAAACTGATGTTTCATACAAATCTTGAGATATAAATATATATAGATTAATAGAGATATATATTGATTAAGTAGGCGGAAATGTAAGGAACATCACATTTATTTTCGCAAATTGGATGTCAATTCCATAATAAAAGTTCTTCAAAATTACCTCAGAATTACTTACCCCTCTAAAATTTGAGCGGTGAATAAAAAATAAACCGGTATTTCTGACAACCCTAAGTAAACATGAGCTCTCCCGTCTTTAATACGATGGATGAAAACGTATTAAAGATCTAGGTTAATACAATAGCCAAGCTAAATATAGTTACGATCTACATTTACGGTCTACGATCTTCCAGTTATGCTATTCTCTTATTCACACATTCGACGCTGCGTTCGTCAACGAGCTCGACGTCGAGACAGCCTTGTCTAAAATCCTAGCTGTTTTATTTGACATTAGGAATCGAGGCTGTGAGCGAGGTTGTGGGCGAGTTCGTGGCTGTTTTTCGTTAGAGAATACGAAGTTCGTACATTAAACGTCAAACTCTCGACGCAGTGTAGTTCCAGCTCACGCCGCATTCGTCGCCGAGCACTAGCGTTAATACCATTTTTAGGCTCGACGCTGCCGCAGCGCTGACACAGCGCTGACAGCAAGGCGCTTTCCTTAGTGAATAACACTGCAGGGTGCTTAGACAAGATGCTAATCGCTAACGCTTAATCGTCAATCGTAAGCGAAAGGCAGCTGTCTTTGTCGCACTAATAGAAAAGATTGACAGAGAGGGAAAACTACGATACGCTACCTACTAAGCGTTAGCGATTGGCAACTTGGCTAAGCATGCTGATCAGATAAGTTGATAGTTTTTTGAATAAATCAATATAATGAAACAATTGTAGACAAATCGACCCAGTCACACGGTAAGCTCAATTAGGGCTTGTGTTTTGGGGACTTATTATTATTAAATAAATAAATTTATCGGGACATCTTACACAATGGGCAGGCCACATTGCACGCAGAGCAGATGGTCGATGGGGTCGAAAAGTGCTCGAGTGGAGACCACGGCTAGGCAAACGCAGCGTAGGACGTCCCACAAGATGGACAGACGACCTTATGAAGGTCGCCGGGACACGCTGGATGCAGGTCGCATCTAACCGGTACATGTAGAGGTCCAGAGAGGCCTATGTTCAGCAGTGGACGTCTTATGGCTGAGATGATGATGATGATCTTACACAAATCAACCTAGTCACACTCCAGCTTCGTAGGCAGGGTCACTACCAACTAGGCTACGGAGGCTGATTCTACTGACAATTAGTATAGGTACATATTTTGTGGTTTTACTACGAATTTGTAAATATTTCTCTCAATAATTAATGCTAAATAATTTGTTGTCGATTCAGTAGAACCTACGTTTATCACAATCGTTGGAAACACGCAACAATATCCGGCTATTTCGAAATTGAAGATATCGATTTGATTTGACGACTTGTAGCTTGTAGCTGTGGTTTTGGCTTAATAACGATACTGTACGTATGTATAACTTGGCTATAAGAATCACGCACATATTGTGTCTATCAAAGCATTTCTTTTTATTTAGTCTATTTTAATAATTATAAATTTACGCGTAAATTTTGGGTTATTTCTACACTCTGAATCTATCGATACCGATGGGAAAAAATATTCCATGGACATTTTTCAATTTAGTTACCATTTTTCACCCACTTTTTATGGCAGTAACAAAGGAGGAAATCCGGAAAATGTATGAATAACTTGTTTTTTTCACTTTGGGTTCGAAAGAGCTCGTGATTCTGAGTATGTAGAAGTAACCAAAAATTTACCCATACATGCAAAATTATGAAAAAGGACAAAATATACAGGGTGTAAGTCTAATACGGGCGAAGCTCTTAACGGGTGTTAGTTTACGACATAATAAGTACATTCAAATAACTTTTACTTAAAATAAGAGCAACAAAATTTTCCATACAAAATAATTCGTTGCGCTATGTAGAGCAACATACGCGAGTTAATCACTCGTTTACAGCTAATTTCAAAAGCAGATGACATAACTGCCATATCAACAATAATAAATGATCGTTACGTTAATTACATTGCTGCTCCGATAATCTTAAAAAAAACTGTGGGGTCATAATTAAAAGTAACTTAAAAAAAAACCTTGTAATCCATGATTACACTAATGAAACCCATGTCTATAATACTCGTATAAAATAAAACAGAAATGCTAATCTATTAGATACAACATCCTCGCTCAGTGTTACCCACAACACAAACTTAATATTGATTTAAACTTTCACGATTATCACTCATATTTTATCGACCCGATTGTCGTTAAAAGATGAACACAAACTTTAATTTAGCTTACCACAGAATTAGATTTGGATAGAAGAAACAAGTTCATTCATTCGTATGGCGGCCGAGCGTGTCAGATTTTGTACTGAAGTTGTTACTTGCCTATGATTTTAAATATGTCTCAGGCCCTTGAGTATTCATATTTTTTTGTGTTGTTGCAATTAATATTACTTGAGGAGGCATTATTAATGTTTTCGTTCACTTCTTACAAAATTTAACGACCGAAAGCTGCAAGCTGCGATTAAAGACGGACAACTCAGTAGATTTTACTGAGTTCATTTGACACGCTAAGTAGATACGTTTGCTTGATCTATGGTATATATGACATCTGTGGAGCTTACCGTGGGGGGGGGGGTCGCTTTGTGTAACATTGTCCCACGGTATCCATACTAATATCATCTTAAGTTGTTGGTGGTAATAGGACCTCGTGCAGGGTCCGCCCGGATAGCTACCACCGTCTTACCCGTTAACCTGCCGCTCAATAGCAGTGTTTGCACTGCTGTGTTTCAGTTTGGGGGTAAGATAGCCGGTGTAATTACTGGCATAGAAGGCAATCCATCTAAGTCCTCAGGGTAGGCAGCGCATAGGCGAGTTTTTGATCGCTATGTCCATGGGCCTCAGTTCCTGCTTTCCATCAGGTGGGCTGAGAGCTCAGTTGTCTAACCTCACATAAAAATAAAAAACCAAACTAATATTATAAATGGCGAAGTAACTCTGCCTGTTTGTCTGTCTCTCTGTCAGTTACCCCTTCACATTTATCCCGCTGGATCAATTTTGTTTAAATTTTATTAGGTGATAGTTAGAAATCCGAGAAAGTATATGGAATGGCTTTTATTGCGAAAATCGCCTCTATCTATCTGTAACGTTAATCGGTTTCGTCATGTTACATGCTACTGAAGTGGCAGTGGGCGGGGCACATTGCGCGTAGAACCGATGGCCGTTGGGGCGGAAAGGTTCTTGAGTGGCGGCCACGTACCGGAAGGCGTAGCGTGGGTAGGCCCCCCACAAGGTGGACCGATGACCTGGTGAAGGTCGCAGGAGTCCGCTGGATGCGGGTGGCACAGGACCGGTCATTGTGGCAATCTTTGGGGGAGGCCTATGTTCAGCAGTGGACGTCTTTCGGCTAATATGATGATGATGATGATGATGTTATATCGTGTAGATAAACTACCGATCTGCCATCAGCAAGTCACATCGACATTTTAAAATGCACAACCGGAAGTCAGGTTGGCAGCGCCACATGTCGTTATGTTGGTACTAACTCACCCCGGCACGCACCCGGAAGTTGAATATTTGATACATCCGGTTCCGTTAATATAACCGTTCCGGCTAATTTAATATTTAGGTACAAGCCTTTTCCACCGATTTGGGGTTGTTGATGATTAGGGTATTAAAGGAAAAATATACATGATAAATAGTCATAGTTATCTTATCAACGTGCACTTTCCGTGGCAATGGCTATGGTTGACAGAAAAAGTAACAAATGTGAAAATGCGATTTTGTTCTATTAGTCTAACCTACTCTCAGTAAAAATAGTATTCTCCTTAGGATACGTACAAACATATATTCTACTTTAAAAAAGAAAAAAATCTAATATCATTAATTTATGACACAAAATAATTATCTTAAATTACATTTCTCCAAAAAAACATGGTAAAAGCTATAATGTTTCATGGTTTAATATACTCCAGAGACCGAGTACTATCAGCTGTAAAAAATATCTGCAATAAATTAGGACCTATATGTGTGTGTGACTTGTATAAAACACATAGTATGAGTGTTTAATCATAAAACAATTGCAGAATCCCTCTATCACGTGTCTTAAGCATAAACTTCCTTCGCACCGTTTCCAGAACAAAAAGACACTGTATAATTGAAAAAGTTGGTATCTCCAAGAAATTCGGAGCTCGGACAAGTTAGGACTTGTTTCGAAGACTTTTTATTTATAGCGGAATGCGAAATGGGGTGAAAGAAGTTAGGGCGCTTTGGCAAAGGGTGCCAACTTATAGGTAGAGGTCTTACCACTAAATTTAGGGGTAAATGGGCGTTTTCACAAACCGTTGTTGAAATCACCTTGTTATTTAATTTGGTTAAGTTTAGGCTTATTCGACTCAGAATCACGAGCTCATTCGATTTTATTAGATGAAAAAATATGTCCCATAATTTTCATACAGTTTTCATTCCTTCCATTACGCTACCGCCTTTGAACATCTCTGAAACGGTACCGTAATAGAAAAACATTTTGGGACATTTTTTTCTCCTGTTAGAATCGAAAGAGCTCGTGATCCTGAGTAGAACAAGCCCAAACTTGTCAGAATTAAATAACAAGGTGATTTCAACAACGGTTTGTGAAAACGCCATAATGAGGACAGCGGGTTCAGAAGAACTTCACTAATTATTATTTTCTCAAACATGCCATAATAATAAATAAATACAAATAAATATCTTGGCACATCTTACACAAATCGACCTAGTCCCATGGTAAGCTCAATTAAGGCTTGTGATGTGGGTACCAAGCGACGATATATATAATAGATAGATACATATAGATACTTATATACATAGACAGCCATGACCAAGGCATAAATATTTGTGATAAATAAATACACAAATAATGCCCTCGCCGGGATTCGAACCCAGAACCTCCAGCTTCGTAGGCAGGGTCACCACCAACTAGGCTACGGAGGCTGATTATTTCATAAATTGATTCACACAGTCGCGTCACCACGGTGCTTTGTCACTTTATCACCACAAAGTTAAACACTGGCCCTAATAAGATGAACTGTCACGTTCACTAAACAAACAAAGTTTCAAGTCGAACGAAAGTTTAGTATTCGAAGAGTTTCTGCCTTTTTCAGTTGAAGAACTAAAGGTCAACAGGAAATGCTTGTACTAAAATATTGGAACGAGCGAGATGGACTACTTTACGTATGAAGATGGACTAGTATTGTACCGAGAAGTTTTATAAGTTGCGAAACTTGCACAGAGAATGTTCTCAGAAATCTCAATTTAACAAACAATCTAATCAAGCCAAGACCGTACTAGATACTCGTACATGCCTTATGAGTTATATTTACTGCCTTGTTTACTTATTTACGATTTAAAATAATTATTTATAGCACGTTTTTTAACTTCTCACGGAAACATTCTCAATGAGAACTTACTCATCAATGGGCCTATTTTGATTCCTTATTCAGTTAGCCGTAATGCAATTATTTTTTGGCTATCCTTAATGGGTACTAGTAATAAGCTTTTATGAGTCAGTGAGCAGGATAAGTCCACTTAAGTAAGTTGGGTTAAGGCAGCGCATAGGCGATTTTCTAAGTAAGTAAGTAAGTAAGTAAGTAAGTTCTTTATTTGCTTTAAATGTGGTTTACAAAAGGTCATATTCTACATTGAAGAGCATCACACATTTAGCTGAGTTGCAGCATGCAAATAATTACAATTATACACCTTATATCTAAAAAAACACTAACAGCATGCAACATAAAATGAGCAATGTATTTATACAATTGGGATCCGTATGAATGAATTAAGAGCACACACCACTTTGATTGTACTAAATAAAATGAAATTGAAATCAATAATATAATAATTTATAAGTCAGAGCAATAATTGGGCAAATGTCAAAATTTCTACTGATAGACTACACATTATTATTAAAAAAATCACTTAATGAATAATAGCACTCTTCAATTAACCAATTTTTAAGATTATTATAAAATTTATATCCAACTAATGATGTTATAGTTTTCGGCACTGTATTATAAATTTTGCTTAGCATGTAATAAGAATTCTTTTTAAATATATGTAATTTAGCTACAGGCATGTTCAAAGGTTTTTGTGTAACTGTTCGCTTATTCTCATTATTTTTAATCAAAAAGAGATCCATGTGTTTTTTTACAAAAATACATGCCTCTAGAATATATAGACAAGTAAGTGTTAAAATTCTATGTTCCCTAAATACGGGTCTACACGAGTCCAACGGTTTAAGCCCAAATATCGCTCTCACACAGCGTTTTTGAGCTATGAATGCTTTAGATACATCCGATGAGTTGCCCCACAATACAATACCATATCTAAGGACAGAACACACGTACCCGTGATACACTAACAGGGCAGTTTTATTTGATGTTACAAGTCTAATTTTTTTAATAGCAAAGACAAATTTATTTATTTTGTTACATACTGCTTTAACCTGCTCTTTCCATTCGCAATGCTCGTCTACATAAAGACCTAAAAATTTATGATTTTCCACTCTTTGTATTGGTTCACCGTTACATACTAAATTAAGCTTCAGGTCTTTTCCCTGCCTTGTATGGAAGTAAATATATTTAGTTTTTTCAGTATTAATTGTAAGATTATTTCTTGTTAGCCATGCCACAGCTTCTTCTGACACACTATTAACTATGTTACTATAATTCTGTACATTTTGAGTCTCTACAATGATGGTTGTATCATCGGCGAACATAATTGTAGGATGTTTGACTGCGCGTGGCAGATCATTAATATAAAGAATAAAAAGTAGGGGTCCTAAAATACTGCCCTGTGGTACTCCAAACTTATTTTCTCTTTTCGAGGAAACAAAATTCTCCACTGTGTTTGTCGCTTCATTTAATTTCGTTACTTGTGTGACTTGGCTACGGTTAGTCAGGTAACACTTTATCCAGTTCTGAGCTACCCCACGAACACCGTAACAATTCAATTTTTTTAACAATATGTCGTGTTTTATAAAATCAAATGCCTTGCTCATATCCAGAAAGAGAGCCACAGTTGGCATTTTATTATTAATATTATTCAAGATTTTTTTTATCAAATTAAAAGAAGCTAAGGCTGTAGATTTATTTGGTCTAAAACCATTCTGTTCTATTGCCAATATTTTATTCTTATCTAGATATTTTTGTAATCGCGTATAAAAAACTCTTTCAAATATTTTGGATATGACAGGTATCAATGTGACTGGTCTATAGTTACTCATGTCCGTTTTTGTTCCTTTTTTATATAGTGGTTTAACAATTGAGAACTTTAATTTGCTCGGAAATATACCCTGCTCCAAAGATAAATTTATGATGTGACATAACGGCACCATTATATGATTAGCTACATTTTTTAAAGCTTGTGTATTCACTTTATCATAACCAACGGAACCGGAGTAGTGTATTATTGGTGCAGCTGGATCAGATAAGATCCAGCTGCACCAAAAATACACATTCGAATACTAATTTGAATCGATTCAAGAAGTTATCATTCAAATACACATTTTGTTGGCGTCAATTAAGGCGCCTGATGAAAATGCACATGCAATGCGACCTTTGCAGCTCACCGCCTCTTAGTTATAAGGATCTTTTAATATAATTTTGCATGTCACTCAGTCAGTCACTATTAAATCCACAAGTCACAGCTAACGGACGTCTCCTTATTTTAATCACCCTGAAGTTTTCTGCACCAAATCCCTCAGACCCTTGAACACATTTAGTGGAATACTAATTTGAATCGATTCAAGAAGTTATCATTTCAAGTACACATTTAGTGGAGAACTAATTTGAATCGATTCAAGAAGTTATCATTCAAATACACATTTAGTGGAATACTAATTTGAATCGATTCAAGAAGTTATCATTCAAATACACATTTAGTGGAATACTAATTTGAATCGATTCAAGAAGTATTCATTCAAATACACATTTAGTGTCCCGCAAGAAGTCTGTCACGTAAAAATGTATTCAAATAGTGAGGTAGACGAAAGCTATTAAGTTCTGGTTTTAGGACATTTTTACTCCAGAAGTAACATTTATCCATTCGAATATTGTATTTATTTACACCAATGGTACCAAGTCTACGAACCATTTATCTTTTCTGATTACTCGCGCTGATACTCGCAAACCAGTATAATATATACGCATTCGCTTAGATTTTTAATAACAGTTAGTTATTAAAACACCGCAATAGTGTTCAGTGTTTATTAGTTTAACATCGTGACGTCCGTGTATATGACATTGACACAGTCCATTTTTTATTTATTATTCAGTTGCGTTTTTATTCAATACTTCAAATGACTTTAGGTTTGATATCTATGAGGATACTAATAATAGTATTGTGTTTTATATGTCATATATAATATAGAAAAGAAACCACATGTACTTATTCATAAACATACTTTATTTTGTTTAAAAAGAAAAAAAAAACATAGTAAAGAGTGAAACATTTGTTTTAATGTTTATTTTTTACAATATACAATGGCCAAGATCAATACCTTTTACGTGTACTCTTATCTACATAGTATTTATTTAAGAAGTATATCACTCAAATATCGTGTTATCTTTTACAAATTAGAATTAAGTAGACTTCTGAGACATTGTACCTCTAGTCAATGGTGTACCCATGTGGGGAGTCCGATGACAAACCCTCATCTATCTTATCTATTACTCTACGCGTTAATTCGTAGACTTCGTCTAATATTGTATTTTTCACAACATATTGGGCACATAGCTCAGCATTACATTTACAGATACATTCATAATTCTCGTCTAGTTTGCTACTGTTGTAAATTTCTATTTTTATGACTTTTGTGCCACCATTCCGATGTGGTTTCTTGATAAACGAGTAAACAACGGGTGCTGCTTTCCTCTTGACCCCCGAGGACAGACGTCTTACCCCCGATCCAACTTCACTCTGACTTTGATTTAGAGATGAAGTGAGAGGAACGAAGTTGAACAGGTGTTCTGATGTATCCTGTAATGAATAATTAATTATTAGTTCAATTAATGTCTAACTATTCATCTGAAAGTATTTAGGGGGAGACCAACAATTCCAATCAAATACCGTAATATAAAAATATACAGTAAGATACAATTATTACAGATAAATGAAATACAATTTAGAGATTTAAGTTCCCCACTATTTATCCATTAGAGATTTACTTAAAATAAATTTAAAAATTATTATACCAATTTTTTATAAGTGCTCTATTTAAATACTATAATGTTTATTAAAAAGGACTTACCGACATCTTTTCAGTAGAACTAACTGCTGTTAAAATATTGTATTGAATAAGTTTGTTCACTTATTTTCAGGATTTATATCCGAAAATATCATCGTTATTAGAGTTCAAAATATCATGTATTTTATTGAAATTCGTATATGGAAAGTCATATGGAGTGATTGGCGACTGACAAATATGATACCGTCTGTGTTGATATCCATATACCGCTCGGCGAATCATAATCATAATAAGTTAAATAGAATTGAAGCGTGAAATTGATTCTTAATACATACGGTTAGTCATCAAATTGTATTGACATACGTGTGGATTTACAGAGTGAGCAATAATGCGCTGATGCAAATAAAATATACTAGCTCATATCGTGACTTCGTCTTCTTATTTAAGATTAATAGTATGTTTAAAGCAAAATAAATCCAGAAAAAGATAGATAAATGAATGTAAATAAATAGCAGCCAAAATCATAACCCACTTCTGCGTTACCGTAGTCGGGTAAAAATCGTGTTTGTTCTTACTTTAACAGATTATATTATATCTAATAATTTTTGTGCAGTTACGGCCATAAATATAATATATTAGCACTTCACATACAGATGTCTGATAAGGTGAAAAATGTATACTTATTTTTGTCGTCGACCGTTCACATATACCATACCTACCTGCCTGCAAATCATAATCATAATCATAATATGTGAAATAAAATAAAACATACCAAATTGAGTATTAATACATGCGTTTAGTGATCAAATTGTGTTGAAATACGATCGTGTGCATTCGTATTTTGAAGAGTTATTAGTAATAATGCGTTGATGCAAATAAAATATACTAGCTCCTATCCTGACTTTGTCTTCTTTTCTAAGATTACGAGTACTAGATAAACGAACGTATACAATTATAATGAAGTTACTTGGTACAGTCAAGGGCATTAATATATATATACACTTCTCCATACTGATCCTTTACAAATGTGTCTATATATTAATGCACTCGACTGTACGTACCTGCACATTTTGTTTTACATAACTGATGTATTGTTTTCGTTTGTTTGTTGATTAAAGGTAAGTATCTACTCAAAATAATATTGACTAAATATGAAAATAAAATGTTATTATTTATTGATTGAATAAAAAAGGAAGTAAACCCACAGTATGAAGGTAAGCGAAATATAGAGCTTCTACTTTAGGCTAAGTGCTGAATTGCTGATGCGCCTTCGAAACTGTACCTTTTTAATCGCGTCGACAAATTTCATATATGGGAGAGCTCCACGTGAATGTTCACTACTTAAGCCGTCCGATCGGGCCTATTGCTTCATTCCGATAAACAGGAAGCAAGGAAACCCGCTCTTCTCTTCCCAACTCCAGCTACAGCACATCATCATCATCATGTAAGTATGAATCAATGTATATGTTAATGTTACTAATAGGTACTAGAATCATCATAAACTCGTAATAACAATTGAAGAGTGTCTTTTTAAATGGGCTTATTTTGTGTGATCACTCAGACAAAGATCATACTTTGTGTGAAAAAAAAAAAACTCATAGAGAAATAACCCCTTTGAAAAGACACTCCTCAATTAATAATTATTTAAATTAAAAAATGTTAGAGTAATAGAGAATTATAATAATTATATAGAAAGACACGAGTAATTAGCTACTTAGAATTATAACTTAACCTTTCAAACTAATGTATTATCAGCATCACTGTTAACTACACATTTGTAAGCGTTATTGCAATGACATAAGGTCTATCGATGGTTAGTTATGGGTGTTGCTACTTGCTGTTAATACCTACAGTCAGCCAATTTGATTTCTACTTACTGAGACAGTTCTATAGTGATATAAAACTTTGTCTCAGTAACTAACAACGTCGTAGTCCTGTAGAAAGTAATCTAGTAGTTACTATGACAAAATTTTATAGTGTGTGTGTGTATGTGTGTGTGTGTGTGTGTGTGTGTGTGTGTGTGTGCGTGTGTGAATATACTTGATAATATCGTTCTCTTCGAGATCAATGAATACTTAATAATTATTTCTGATTACCTACCTATCTGTTTCTAAATAATACATAATTGGGTTTACCTTAAATTCGTAACTAAAGTATCCGCACTCTATTATTCAAGCTCATGTTAAATGATTGTAAATTTAATAGTAACATATTTATCTGATTTTCAGGTCGAAACGCTCGAATGCCGAAGATTTGTTCCTATCGTCGTCCTCGGAGGATGATTCGCCCCCGCCGCCGCCGCCGCCGCCGCCGAAGGCTGATGAGGGTGACAAAAGGAATAAGAAGAAGTCCAAGCCTTCGACATCGGCGAGCTCGAAGAGGGTGAGAATTGCACCAGCAACAATGAAGCCGCGACACGGCACTGCGGCGGAGCTATTCGGCGCCGACAGTGATGACGAGGGGTTGGAGGCGAACCAAACTTCAGGCGAGGGTAAATTATTATCCTACATTTCACGAAGGCTTGCGAATGGTTTCGCGCGTCAGGCAAATCCAGATAAAAAGGGCACCCACTTTGTTGAGGTTAAAGTTTACAAATGCAGTGATATTGAACAGGTATCGCCAGTGAATCGATGGCGTCATGCCGTAGTCAATATTAAAAACCGAACCGATGATAATACTGAAGCTTGGAGACACTTGGCCAATTTTATTCACGCAACGCGAAAAGAATACCGAACGTGTGTTCCGTCATTTGTTAGTAATTATTATTGATGAATTTTAAACATTGTATCGATTTATTATTATCTTAATGTTAATACATCTGCTATAGAATACCGGAGTAATAAATAAATAAATAAATTATGCTCCTATATTTACAGTATTCATATTGCCTTGCGTGTATAAATTTAGCTGAATGTCTACTACTGACTATATATATATA
This sequence comes from Thaumatotibia leucotreta, assembly GCA_025490895.1. Taxonomy (NCBI): domain Eukaryota; kingdom Metazoa; phylum Arthropoda; class Insecta; order Lepidoptera; family Tortricidae; genus Thaumatotibia; species Thaumatotibia leucotreta. The sequence continues at coordinate 33,584 of JALPQI010031449.1, forward strand.
TATATATATATATATATGAAATACACCCTAACATTGAAGCGTGGAAACATTAAGCTTAATTTATTCACGCAGCGCAAAAGGAATACCACAGATATGGGTTCTCATTTTTAGTTAGCACCTATTATATTACTGATGTTTTAACTCTGTGTTCATTCTTAACTTAAGTACCTATATATTTGTTATAAAATATAAGTTCTTTAACATATCATTTAACAAATAATAATAAATGTATCTTATATTACCTTCAAATAAATTGTAATCTATAAAGTGTGTCATTTTGTTTACAGTGAGATCACATAACCTCCCGTCATCCAGAACTATTTCAATGAAATGTGACAAATGTGGAATTGAATTGCCTAAGAATGAATACAATTATCATTTGAGAACCAATTTACATAAATCGAATTGCATATTGAAAACTGATTTTAATAATATTGAAATTATAGCAACTGCCTTTAAAAACAGAATAGTAACGTATCGTTTGAATCCAATACAAAATGAATACCCCACTCCTGAGACGTTTCTGTGCGATATTCAAAGTAACATTATGAAAGTTGTGGAAATGTCATTACTGAAACATAAATGTATCAAAATAAACTATGAGCTATTCGTTTACTTTACATTACCACATTCAGACAAACAACAATTAAAGTCGTTCAATACAAAATATGATGTTATTTATGGAAACTCGAATATTAATGAGCTGTTTGCAAAAACGATTGAGCATTTGAAAGATAAACTTACTGAATTTGAACACCGTGAATCTGGCTGGTCTTTTGTTGCAATAAGTCATTTAGAAGTCAATGTAAACAAGTATTGTCCGATGCGAGGAGGTACTTACATACCTTTACCTCCTACTGTCAAAAATACCAAAAGCTGCATTAATATTCAGAACAATGATAATTATTGCTTTTTATGGAGTATACTTGCTGGTCTATATCCTGCAAAGAGCAATGTGTGTCGAACTAAATCATACCCGCACTATTCAGATGTTTTAAATATAGACGGAATAGCATTCCCCTTATCAGTCAAAGATATACAGTTATTTGAAAAGAATAACCCTGAAATAAGCATTAATATATATGGATTAGATAATAAGTGTGTTGTAACAGGCCCCCTGTACAAATCAAAATCAAAGAAAAATAATCATTTTAATTTGTTATACATAGAAAAAAATGGTAAAGGACATTATTGCTTCATTAAAGACCTTGTACGATTAATTCGAAAACAAGTAACTTTACATAGAGGTCAAATGAATTTCTGTGACTCATGTTTACAATTTTTTAAAAGCGAAAATAAATTTAAAACTCATCATTGTTCTGAAATTGTAACAGTTTTACCTAATGAAAATACTGTCATTCAATTTAAGAATTTCGAACGCAAGCAAAAAATTAATTTCATTATATACGCTGACTTCGAAAGCATGTTAATTAATTGTAATTCAAAGAATGGTAAAAATACGCAGAACCTGAAAAAGCATGTCCCAACATGTTTTGGTTATTATGTATGCTGCTCGCACGATTCCAGTTTGAATAAATACGTTTCTTACAGAGGTGAAGATTGCGTGAAAGTTTTTGTTGAATGGTTAATTAACGATATTCAAGAAATTAACAGTATACTGATTAAAAATAATCCTATGAATCCATTATCAAAAGAAGAACAATGTAATTATGAGAATGCTACACACTGTCATATTTGTAAACAGTTTTTATTTGGTGACAAAGTTCGTGATCACGATCACATCACATCAGAATACAGAGGTGCCTCTCACTCACTATGCAACCTGCAATACAGAATCTGTCCATTTGTACCAGTTGTCTTACATAATTTAGCTGGGTATGATAGTCATCTCTTTATAGAAGAACTTACAAAGTACCCCGGTTCTATTAAAATAATGCCACAGTCCAAGGAAAAATATTCATGTATAAAAAAAACGATATCTTCAACTAACGAACCGAGTCAATCACTTGAAATAAAGTTTATTGATTCCTACCAATTTCTTAGTTCCAGTTTATTTGAGTTAACCAAAAGTTTGAACAAAGAAGATTATGTTAACTTGTCTAAAGAATTTACTGATGGGTACCACTTTCAGTTATTAACACGTAAAGGTGTTTACCCTTATGATTACATTGATTCCTGGTTAAAATATGAAGACAATAAATTACCAGAAAAAGAAATGTTTTATAATTCTCTGCAATGTAAACGTATATCAGATACCGATTTTAAGCATGCCGAAACTGTATGGTCAGCTTTTAATATAAAGACTTTAGGAGAATATACTGATTTATACTTAAAATGTGACGTCTTATTGTTATGCGATGTATTTGAACATTTTAGAAATACTAGTTTGCAGCATTATAATCTGGACCCTGCTTATTATGTATCTGCGCCTAATTTAAGTTGGGATGCTATGCTTTTGTTTACAGACGTAAAATTACAATTAATACACGATTTAGAAGTATATCATATGATAGAAAGAGGAATACGTGGCGGGTTAGCCCAGTGTTCTCTTCGGAATTCAAAAGCAAACAATAAATACACACCCGATTATGATGCTTCTAAACCCACATCATATTTGATATATTTAGATTGTAACAATCTCTATGGTTATGCGATGAGACAAAAAATACCTGTATCAGATTTTGAATTTTTAAATCCCGATGAAGTTATCAATTTTAACATACTGACCATACCAAGAAACGGTGAACATGGATACATTTTAGAAGTTGATATGAGTTATCCTGATCATTTACATGATTATCATGCTGACTTGCCCTTTGCACCTGAAAAGTTTGTCCCCCCTGGAGGAAAGACAGAAAAGTTAATTGCAAATTTACATGACAAATACAACTATATCATTCATTTCGTACATTTAAAAGAATGTCTAAAGAATGGGTTAGTGTTACAGAAAATACATCGCATCCTTCGTTTTAGACAGTCTAATTTCTTACAAAAATATATTGATCTCAATACTCGATTGCGACAAGAAGCTTCTACTACATTTGAGAAAGACTTTTTTAAATTACTAAACAATGCTATATTTGGTAAAACCATTGAAAACAAGCGAAATCATATGCAAGTTCAATTAGTTACAAAATGGAAAGACAATGACAATAAAACAAACAAGCACTTAGGTGCAGAGAAAATACTATTGAAACCTAATGTAAAGAGTGTATCTATAATTAATGAAAACTTTGTAGCTATTCAATTAAGTCCAGAAAAAATTTGTTTAGACCGCCCCATTTATGTTGGATTTACAGTTTTAGAATTGGCGAAAAAGCACCTATACCGATTTCATTATGATTTCGTTAAAAAAACGTACCAAGAAAATGTTAAACTCTGCTATACTGATACTGACAGCCTTCTATATAACATTATAACTGACGACTTTTACAACGATCTAAATAAAAACATATTAAAATTTGATACTAGTAATTATGAGCACAATAACCCGTACGGTATACCTAAATTGAATGCTAAAGTACCTGGTTTATTTAAAGATGAATTTGGCGGTGCGGTAATTACTGAATTCGTTGGATTAAGAGCTAAACTGTATTGTTTAAAAAGTGTAAAGAAGACAATAACAAAAGCAAAAGGAGTCACGAAACCTATAACTAATAAATTAAAAATTAAACATTTTGACAAAGCTTTGCAAACAAAAAAAGTGTATAGCCATAATATGAATATGATACGATCTATCAAACATGTTTTATATTCACAGCAAGTTGATAACGTCGTTTTAAACTGTAACGACGATAAAAGGCAAATACTGCCCGACAACATACAAACTTTACCATGGGGCCACTGTAATACTATATTTTAAATTAAATATAATCGTGAAGTATTTAAGTATAATTTGTTTTTTTATAAGTTATTTTTAAGGCTTCTCTGTATCACTCTCATAAATGCAATAAATTAATTGACTTGTTAAATAATCATTGTTGTTTTTATTTGGTAAGGCACCTATATAAAGCGTTGAAATATCATATTTTCCTCATATTCACAATGAAATTCATTAAGCATACTCAAACTCTGGAAGTAAATAGTATAATAGTAGAAAATGATCGTCACAGAAATACAACACATAGTACATTATTCCCCAATACAATTCGTTGTATAATATGTGGACCCTCAAACTGTGGTAAAACTAATATAATGTTAAATTTACTAATACATGAAAATGGTCTAAAGTTTAAAAATATCTATTTGTATTCAAAGACAGCTTTCCAGCCAAAGTATCGTTACCTCCAGCAAATTATGGAGAAAGTTCCAGATGCCAAGTTTTTAATATTTAACGACAATAACGAAGTTATTCATCCAAATGACGCCATGACCGATTCAATCATGATTTTTGATGATGTCGCATGTGAAAATCAAGTAAACATTCGCAACTACTTTGCTATGGGAAGACATAGACAAATTGATTGTTTTTATTTATCGCAAACTTATTCCAAAATTCCAAAACAATTGCTAAGGGATAATGTCAATCTGTTAATTGTTTTCAAACAGGATGATATTAACTTGAAACATATATACAATGAACATGTGAACACTGATATGGATTGGATAAAATTCAAAGAACTTTGTTCAATTATATGGTATACTCGTTTTAGCTTTTTACTGATCAATAAAGATTGCGGTATAAATAAAGGTCGATATAGACAAGGGTTTGACACATATATTTATTTTTAGATTTTCCATTATAAAATGATTTAAATGTCAACGTAGTCCTCACTTGAATTTAAGTGCCTGTATTAATCGGTTGATGTTAACGCTGGTAAAATGGATACACGTTTAAAAGAACAAGTTATTAAAGCTGCAGATAATATTAAAAAAAAAATAAAGAAGATTAATAATGAAGAACATGAAAATCATATACATTTTAGAAAAGTTTTTAAGTCTATTACTGAACCATTGGAAAATATTGCTATGCAAAGTGTTAATGTCAAACCGGATTTTATTATGACCACTAGTACAGATACGAATGACATATCTCAGAGTTTAAATGATTCTACAGGATACAAAAATTTCAAAGATCTAATTGATCCTGATGGACACTCCGAATATTATGAATACTCTAATGATAACGATAATAATTCTCACGAAGAAAATAATGATACACTTTTATCTCTAAAAAAAGAAGATATGATTGATTTATATCAGGACATTAATATACCATTCGGTATTCGCAGCATGAATAAAAAGTTGATGATGGGTAATTCTGATGTATGCTTATCTTTAGTGAATAATGGTACTAGTACTGAAAAAAAATATGTTATTACTATAGATAAGAAAAAGTTTGATTTAACCGCTGGTTTAAAGGAACTATTAATGCGAAACAAACCCGATCTCAAGCTTGTTACTGAAAACGACAAAACTGAATATAAAGAAATGCTGATACGTACAAACGCACATAAACGTGATTTTGATCCAAACGGAAAAATAAAAGGAGACAAAGGTTCAAAATATTGTACTATTATCAAACCCCTCTTTTCACAACTAATTGACACGAAATCCCACAAAAACCTTTCAGAGCAGGTATCAAACGTTAAAGTAGGTGGAAACTTGCCTGAATTAAAATATTATAAAAGTAATACAGACTATATATATTGGGATGATCCAAATGAATTAATTGAACGACTAACACTTTTAATTGCATCTAAAAACGCTGGTAACACGAACCATGATAATGAAATTATATCAATTATTGAAGAATTGAAGGAAGCTGGTATTGTAAAGCAATAAAATATATCGAAGTATTATGTTAGTGCTCAGTATGTAAATACACCCTTCTCAGACATGACAAATAACAGAAACGTTGACAATTGTGAAGCAGAATTAAATAAAATATCAAGCTCGGATGAGAATGCATTAATAAATTCAGAAATAATAAACAAAATCGAAGACTGTGTGAAAAAGTTCATAAATCTTGATAACAAAATTTTTGCTTTAATTAATCGAATAAAGAAAGTTGAAAAAGATATTTCAAATAAAGAACTTGAACAAAATCTGAATAAACATTATGAGCAAACTAGACGTCGTAAATGAAATTCACAAAAATGCAAGGGTGAATTTCCCTCGAAGGAGTGTAATTTTAAGGGATATCGATGACCTTTGGCAAGCTGATTTAATAGATATGCAGACGTTTTCAAAACTGAATGCTGGTTATAAATACATATTTGTGATTATTGATTGTTTCTCAAAATACGCCTGGACAATTCCACTCAAACGTAAGACTAAAGAAATCGTATCTAAAGAGTTGCACACGTTATTTTTATCAACAGGACGTAAACCACGCAATTTACAAACAGACCAGGGTAATGAATTTTATAATAATGATTTTAAAAAAGTTGTTGAAAAATATAATATTAATCATTACTCTACATATTCCACAAAAAAGGCATCAATAGTTGAAAGACTTATAAGAACTCTTAAATCTAAGCTGTATAAGGAGTTTAGTCTGAAGGGGAATTATAAGTGGATTGATGGAACTCTTGATCAGATAATTTCAGAATATAATCAAACTTTTCATAGGACTGTGGGAAAAGCACCGGCCGCAATCAATCATAGTAATAAAGAATCTGTATTACAAAGATACATTAGGAATACACTATCAAAGAAAAAACTGTTTTGTAAAAGGTTTCATGTTGGAGATTTTGTAAGAGTCAGTAAGTATAAAGGATGTTTCGAGAAACGATTTACCCCTAATTGGTCAACAGAAATATTTAAGATAACTAAAGTTCAAAATACTAACCCAACCACATATTATCTAGAGGACACCAAGCGTAGACCCATTTTAGGAGCATTTTATGCGCAAGAAATTCAGAAAACTTTGCACCCAAATGTTTATCTTGTTGAACGAGTCTTAAAACGTAAAGGAAATAAAGTATATGTTAAGTGGCTCGGTCTTCCATCAAGTGAAAATAGCTGGATTGATAAGACAAATCGTTTATAGTGCTTAAAAAGTGTTTATATTAGCTATCACTTTTTCATGCAGTCATTTGTATTTTGAACTTTACACTATAAAGACCACAGTACTTACAAAAATTATACATAATAATATTAATACATTTTATAAAAATGGCATACACGAGACATAACCCTGAAAATGAAAATAAGAAGAAATCTGGAGCTGGTTTAAAGAAAACTTTTAACAATCTTGTTTTACACACTAAAAAACATGTCAGTAAACTAAAGCCAAAATGTAAGAAAATGTTAATGGAACTAGCATATGCTGCTGCTCAAGAATTAGCATCGGACTTACCTATACAATTACCCCGAGTCATACCTGTACCTAAAACTGGTGGATTTTTACCATTAATTCCAATTTTAGCAGGATTATCAGCTACAGGAAGTTTAGCAGGAGGTGTCGCTGGAATAAGCAAAGCTATTAATCATTATAAAAGAGCAAAACGACAATTAGCTGAATACAAAAGACGTAATATAAAAATGGAAGCTAAATGTATTGGAAAAGGATTACATCTTAAGCCATACAAGGGCGGACTAGGAATCTTTATTTCGAATAAAAAAAACTAGATGATAGGCTACCCAATAGAGCATTGAGTAATATCGACATAATAAAACATTCGAAAAGTATTCCATATTTTCGTGGTGTATTCATGAGAGATGAATTACCAAAAAAGCCATTATCGATCGAATGTGGTGTTATTAATTTAGATTCTTCTGAAAATAATGGTACTCACTGGGTAGCCTACGGAAAATTTAAAGATTATATTGAATATTTTGATAGTTACGGGAATTTAAAAACCTCCTAAAGAATTCATAAAGTATATGGGAGCTAATATACACTATAATTATGATAATATACAAAAAAAACATTTATTTAACTGTGGACATTTATGTTTAAAATTTCTGTATTCGTTCTGGGAAAAATGTTTGCCAAATATATAAGCATTAAATACACGATACGAACAAAATACATAATAAAAAAACAATATTGATAAAATGATACCTATTTTAATTCACCTCACATTCCATCTCGAACAGTGCCTAGAGAAGGGTGTTAAGCATACGTTTACATAATAATACCTAACAAAATAGTTCTTCCTGTCAAGCATCATGTATGTTTTCAATAAAAGCGTAATTACAAGGGCAACAACCAATATTCAAGCCCCAACCTTTAAAGGAGCAAGTCGATTAAATTCCAGCAAGAAAATTACTAAGAGCAATAAATTATTTCTTCGTTCTCTTGGGCTTAAAATAAAATAAAAATATATATTATAAAATGCTACATATCACAGATCTCCCGCAACAAGATAATTCAATTGAAAGCTATGCCATCCATTCATATAATCCCTACAATCATAGCTTTAAGGAAAATGATGAAATCAGAATACCCATTAATCAACAGGATGTATATGTATTACCATCTGCAAGCTCCATTTACATTGAAGGATATGCAAGTGTGTCTGCAGTAGACGCAACGGGAAAAACGATAACAAAAGATGTAAATTTAACAAATAATGCTATACTATTTTTGTTCAAAGATATAAGTTATGAAGTGAATGGGATTGAAATAGATCGAAATAAAAATACGGGGATCACGACAACGATAAAATCTCTTATTTCAATGAATGAAGGAGAAAGTAAGAACGCTGCATTGTGGGGTTGGAATTTAAGCGGATTTACTCTAAATAAAGGTCATTTTTCCGTCATAATACCTCTGAATAAAGTGCTCGGCTTCGCAGAAGATTATAATAAAATTTTCGTTAATTGTAGACATGAACTTGTACTACATAGAAGTAATTCAGTTTTAAATAGCGTCGTAATAGATAAAGGTGATAAAGTTCAAATAGATATCCATAAAATCCAATGGCGTGTACCACACATTAGAGTTTCTGATCGTAATAGATTATTATTACTTAAATGTTTGGAAAAAGATCGTGCTATACAAGTAGCGTTCCGGAATTGGGACTTATATGAATATCCACTTTTACCTAAAACAACAAAACATGCATGGTCAATAAAAACTGCTTCCCAGTTAGAAAAGCCCAGATATGTTATATTAGGACTACAAACTGATAGAAAACTGAACAAGTTAAAAAATTCCTCTGTATTTGATCACTGCAATATAACTAACGTTAAGTTATTTTTAAATTCACAGTATTTTCCATATGATCCACTTAATTTAAAATTTAGTGAAGATAAATTTAGTATATTATACGAAATGTATGCTAATTTCCGTCAGTCGTATTATGGCCTCAGTATCGATCCTCTGCTTGCCCTGAACACTTTTGGAGAAAAACTCCGCTATTTGTTATTGACTGCTCAAGGCAAAACGATTCATTAAAAACTGGACCAGTTGACGTTCGACTAGAAATCGAGTCCTCAGAAGACATACCTGAAAATACGACAGCCTACTGTTTGATTATAAACGATCGTCTTGTCGAGTATAAACCTCTGAGTAATATAGTTCGGAAATTATCATGAATGTGATTTTGGATGTTCAAGGATTTAAAAATGATAACAATCAATTTATACCCAAAGAAATAGCTATTATTTACCAAAACAGTTTT
>JALPQI010031450.1:0-38006 GCA_025490895.1 Thaumatotibia leucotreta
TAGCTGAATACAAAAGACGTAATATAAAAATGGAAGCTAAATGTATTGGAAAAGGATTACATCTTAAGCCATACAAGGGCGGACTAGGAATCTTTATTTCGAATAAAAAAAACTAGATGATAGGCTACCCAATAGAGCATTGAGTAATATCGACATAATAAAACATTCGAAAAGTATTCCATATTTTCGTGGTGTATTCATGAGAGATGAATTACCAAAAAAGCCATTATCGATCGAATGTGGTGTTATTAATTTAGATTCTTCTGAAAATAATGGTACTCACTGGGTAGCCTACGGAAAATTTAAAGATTATATTGAATATTTTGATAGTTACGGGAATTTAAAACCTCCTAAAGAATTCATAAAGTATATGGGAGCTAATATACACTATAATTATGATAATATACAAAAAAAACATTTATTTAACTGTGGACATTTATGTTTAAAATTTCTGTATTCGTTCTGGGAAAAATGTTTGCCAAATATATAAGCATTAAATACACGATACGAACAAAATACATAATAAAAAAAACAATATTGATAAAATGATACCTATTTTAATTCACCTCACATTCCATCTCGAACAGTGCCTAGAGAAGGGTGTTAAGCATACGTTTACATAATAATACCTAACAAAATAGTTCTTCCTGTCAAGCATCATGTATGTTTTCAATAAAAGCGTAATTACAAGGGCAACAACCAATATTCAAGCCCCAACCTTTAAAGGAGCAAGTCGATTAAATTCCAGCAAGAAAATTACTAAGAGCAATAAATTATTTCTTCGTTCTCTTGGGCTTAAAATAAAATAAAAATATATATTATAAAATGCTACATATCACAGATCTCCCGCAACAAGATAATTCAATTGAAAGCTATGCCATCCATTCATATAATCCCTACAATCATAGCTTTAAGGAAAATGATGAAATCAGAATACCCATTAATCAACAGGATGTATATGTATTACCATCTGCAAGCTCCATTTACATTGAAGGATATGCAAGTGTGTCTGCAGTAGACGCAACGGGAAAAACGATAACAAAAGATGTAAATTTAACAAATAATGCTATACTATTTTTGTTCAAAGATATAAGTTATGAAGTGAATGGGATTGAAATAGATCGAAATAAAAATACGGGGATCACGACAACGATAAAATCTCTTATTTCAATGAATGAAGGAGAAAGTAAGAACGCTGCATTGTGGGGTTGGAATTTAAGCGGATTTACTCTAAATAAAGGTCATTTTTCCGTCATAATACCTCTGAATAAAGTGCTCGGCTTCGCAGAAGATTATAATAAAATTTTCGTTAATTGTAGACATGAACTTGTACTACATAGAAGTAATTCAGTTTTAAATAGCGTCGTAATAGATAAAGGTGATAAAGTTCAAATAGATATCCATAAAATCCAATGGCGTGTACCACACATTAGAGTTTCTGATCGTAATAGATTATTATTACTTAAATGTTTGGAAAAAGATCGTGCTATACAAGTAGCGTTCCGGAATTGGGACTTATATGAATATCCACTTTTACCTAAAACAACAAAACATGCATGGTCAATAAAAACTGCTTCCCAGTTAGAAAAGCCCAGATATGTTATATTAGGACTACAAACTGATAGAAAACTGAACAAGTTAAAAAATTCCTCTGTATTTGATCACTGCAATATAACTAACGTTAAGTTATTTTTAAATTCACAGTATTTTCCATATGATCCACTTAATTTAAAATTTAGTGAAGATAAATTTAGTATATTATACGAAATGTATGCTAATTTCCGTCAGTCGTATTATGGCCTCAGTATCGATCCTCTGCTTGCCCTGAACACTTTTGGGAGAAAAACTCCGCTATTTGTTATTGACTGCTCAAGGCAAAACGATTCATTAAAAACTGGACCAGTTGACGTTCGACTAGAAATCGAGTCCTCAGAAGACATACCTGAAAATACGACAGCCTACTGTTTGATTATAAACGATCGTCTTGTCGAGTATAAACCTCTGAGTAATATAGTTCGGAAATTATCATGAATGTGATTTTGGATGTTCAAGGATTTAAAAATGATAACAATCAATTTATACCCAAAGAAATAGCTATTATTTACCAAAACAGTTTTCTTGTGTTGCTCATCAGACCACCGCATCCGTTCTATGCCTTAACAAAGAAAGAACGTTTACAAGTCTCATGGGTCGAAAAATACAGAGGAATATTATGGAATGAAGGCTATGTACCATACTTTAATTATAAGAATTTGATTGTGGACTTCTGTAAAAATAAACACATTTATACAAAAGGTTATGAAAAAGTGCAGTGGGTGAAAGAAATAACAGAATGTAATAACATTTATAATTTAGAATATTTTGATTGTCCTAATTTAAAGACTTTATGTGAAAAATATTCAACTAATTCTGATATTCAAAATTGTATATATCATACTAATGTTTGTGCTTTTAAGAATGTATCATGTATGAATAAGTGGTGTATAGAAAATAATGTTTTTTTTACAAAATAAAGTATGTTTATGATATTATACATGTGGTTTCTTTTTTATATTATATATGACCCATAAAACACAATACTATTATCAATAATTTTAGTATCAAACCTAAAGTCACTTGAAGCAAACGCAACTGAATAATAAATAAAAAATGGACTTCAATGTAGGAGATAGAAGACAGTGTTGAAGTTATTATTGATCAATGTCATCTACACGGACGTCACATAAGCTCGAAATGGTTTCATTAGACATATACGATTTTCATAAAATATTAAACATGAATGTATTTGGAAAAATAAAATACATATTTGGAAACAAAAAATATCATTTAATCAATGATTATCCTCAGAAAATTACCACAAAAATATACACATGGGATATACTATCCGATGATGAAAAAAGGAACACGAAACTTGAAGTGTACTATGAGACTAGTGATTGTGATACAAATTACTTTATACTTGTTAAAAACCCCACGAAAGCTTTACGAATCGAGTTGGCACATGACGAATTCCATGATTTATTACCATTCCTGAAACCCTGCTTGAGGATATAAATGAAGGTTGAATATTTTACACGGCTTCATTTGAGAAAATGTCTTTATCCGACGTAGAACATGTTTTCGGTGATAAATAAAAAATGGACTTGAATGTAGGAGACACTGTTGAAGTTATTATTGATCAATGTCATCTACACGGACGTCACGATGTTAAACTAATAAACACTGAACACTATTGTGGTGTTTTAATAACTAACTGTTATTTAAAATCTAAGCGAATGCGTATATATTATACTGGTTTGCGAGTATCAGCGCGAGTAATCAGAAAAGATAAATGTTTCGTAGACTTGGTACCATTGGTGTAAATAAATACAATATTCGAATGGATAAATGCTACTTCTGGAGTAAAATGTCAGCTTGAATCGATTCAAATTAGTGTTCCACTAAATGTGTATTTGAATGATAACTTCTTGAATCGATTCAAATTAGTATTCGAATGTGTATTTTTGGTGCAGCTGGATCTTATCTGATCCAGCTGCACCAATAATACACTACTGACACAACTAACCCAATCCTCCCGAGTAATAAAAAATATTTCGGACAAATACTGCAAAAAAATTTACGGTTTGCGAAAAAGACTACATCACACACAAAAAAATCGTACTATGAAAGACACGCTTTCACGTGCTTCGTAATGTCAAACATTTAGGTATTTTCATAGCACTTAAATTTCACAAAAAAAATGTAGTGAATTTGTGAAAGGATACTTTAAAGAGAATATGGTATGTAGCTTACGTGTATTCTGACTTTGACATCCAATATAACAATCATAGAGTATTTATATCCACCTGTTCCAACGATGGATCAAGCCCATGGTGTTTCATTAAGGCTTTTATGTGTGGCTGATTCTTATAGCTGTTTTACTGTTCTCATACGCATAAGAAAGTGAAGGTCATCTAAATCGTTGTGTAAAAATCCCATTTTAAGTAAAACATTAAATCCACCACATTTAATTTGCGTATGCTTGATTGGGGAATCATGAAGACACCGTTTAGATGATATACTCGGGCAGCATCTTGCCTTATTGTTTCTAAAAATAGTACCATGCAGTCGCTGAAATAGTCTTACATTCAGCTGAATAGGTTTGTCCGAAATACGTTTGATAGGCAATATTGAAAGCATCATAAAGACCCTAAAAGAAACGATTTGCAAAGTAGCCATATATCACATGACACTCAAAAATATCTACACGCCATACACTCAGAACATAGAAACGCAAAATACTACATATTTCAAGAGTTAGACCAGGTTGAACTTGTATTTATAAATAACAATACCTACGGTCTTTATGTACATATCGCACATCTAGACCAAAACAGTATTATGTAGTTTATCCTAAAAATACGCGTAGACTGCATCATCACTTATCAGCAGGTATGATCGTGGTCAAACGTCTACGAGTTAATTTTTTTAAATATTGTTGGTTCGTCTTCGTTTGGCTTATTCGTTTGTGAACTGTGGAAATTGTGTATGACTTCCGATTTTTTTTATTTCATTGTAAGTTTGAAAAAGGCACTATAATTGCTTCATCTACACAGTAATGTACTATAATGTACAGATTTCTTATCTTCTTATGCCAAAATGTGGTGCATGGTGTACAGTATAAACCCGCATAACAAATATCGCTATCCGAAAAGAATAAGCAAAATTATTGTTCCAGTATATTTGCGAGAACCACTTCCAGCGGCTGTCACGCACTTCGATGTTCACTGGGCTCAAGGCAGTGAACCATTTCGGCCGGCCCGACATGTCGTCTTTCCTGAAATTCGTCCAGAAAAAACACAGTTATGTTAGTATCCCACTACTTGTTTCCCGTCCCTCTCGCATGCAAACACCCAATGCCTGGCACTTTATACATAATATATTACCTATATCAGAGAGAATCAAGAATGCAGGTACCCCATCATAGCAACCTCATAAAATCAGTCATGCTGGCCTATGGAAGCCTAAAGTGCATCCGTCTTGTGCCTACAAGATACACAAGGAAAGATAATCAGTGTCGTGATATCCAATTTAAATCTGCCACTAGGTAATGATTTAGATAGAAAAGACTTTGCCTCTGTGTCCGTTACGCAAACACGGCGCTTCGACAAATTTACTTGTAATTGTAACGCAAATTATACGGACGCTGTATGACTTGTGACGTAAATTATAATAACCGTGGTAAAATACCATTACCTACAGCTTTCACCTATCTCAGAGTCATCTCAGAAGTATTTGCCTTTTTTATAATAAAGTAAAATGGACAACGTAACAAGTTATGCAGACTTTACTTTTTTGAGTAAACCGTTTAGGAAATAATATATGCGATATTATCTTCATTCTTTTGCGTGAATTTGTGAGGTTTCAGGTTTTCGGAAATTGATATAAGGGCTTAATTATAGTTTTATACGCACTTGTAGAAACCAATCTTGGTCTTATCATTACCACAGACTTAAATCCCATTCAATCACTGCCAATATAAGTTCTGAGCAATGTAAGATTGAATGAAATTTAATATCAGTCCACACTTTTATTGTTTTAAAGGTTTACTAGTATGATAATGATGTAGTAAAATGGATGTAGTAGTATCTGATGATATAGAATATAAATGAAAGGAATTTTGTTTACCGAGTCTGTTTTCATTGATCTATTATGGTAACTTTAGTTTGTTTATAACTATTACTTATTTCTGATTTCTTTTTCAATATCTTACTAACTTCGTAACTTACATAGTTGACATTAAATACTTTAGCAAGGACATCGTTTGAAATATGATTGATTGATCATAATACGGCTTAATTAGTTACGAGCAAAAGCAGTTGGCTCATCTATTTCCTTTGACGACTGCACACAAGTGCATATATAAAATTTGTTAATTCCGGCAGGTGTCGAAGATCGGCGTGTTCTCATGTGGTCCGCGGCCGCTCACCAAGTCTGTGATGTCGGCGTGCGAGCAAGTCAACAGGACACGTCGGCTGCCATATTTCATTCACCACTTCGAGAATTTCGGCTAACACTTCTTATTACAGTTACTGAGTGCAGAGCTGGCACAGTGCCTACTTACTAACTTACAATATTTAAATCAAAAACGTGTATTTCTTTTGACTACTTACCCCCTTATTCATAAATGTTACAGTGTTGTTGTCTTACATACATATTGATAAGACCGAAATGGGCAAACATTACTTATAATGTTTGCCCATTTCGGTATTATCAATATGTGTGTAAGAGCGAAAAGGACAAACAACACTTAGGGGCTTGCTAAGTTACGAGACGTTTATGAATTAGGGGGTAGTCTTTTACGCGGATCGACCGACAACGATATATTATGTTTTGTAGCCGCTGCACTCTTTACATGTATCGAGGAGTTGTCATGTTAAATACCATTTCCAATTTTATATTCAAATAAAAACTAACTAAGTAGTACATAATTCACAAATTAATTTATTTATTTCATAGTACTCTTAAACCATTTATTTCATAATTTCTCTATTGACTTTTTATACAAATGATTTAGTACAAAATATAGCAACGCATTATTACATACTGTACAAAACCAGACCTAGCTTATATGTAGTTAAAAATATTCGAATCATTTATCAGCTTATCTGAATATGTCTTTTAAAGAAATACTCGAATGAAGAAGCTATGTAATGTAAATAATGTAAAATATAAGTAAATAAAATGATCGGCTAGTATGTTTAAAGTTAATGATTTGTTCGTTAAATTGTAAATACTATTTAATAAAAATTATGTTTCTTGTAAGTGTTTTATGGATCCTTTTATCCTTGTGTAGTCTATGCCTTGCTAAGTAGGTACAAAACAGCGCATTGGCGTAACTAGCAGACCATTGAGTCCGTTGGCATGTTTTAAATTATTAGGCAGGTACATTGTAGTCAAGAGAGTAGAAGGCTAAAAGAAAATACTACATATTATAATATATTATCATACTCGTAATCATAACATCAAACATAGTCAAAATGTGTAGCAATAAAACATTGTCCTTTTATTCTAATGCCAGCAATTAAAAAGTAGGGCAATTCCTTCTTGGCCGGGCATATGTACTTGAAAATTATTTATGGTCTGTATTTGAGCTGAGTCTTGATTCGAAGTAAAAGGCAAACAACAGCCTTGCCGCCCGAGACACGGCCATTATGTTTTACAAACAAGACATAATTATCAAATCATTTACAATGCATCAGGCAAGGGCATTGGCCGAAGTAATTATTCATATGGCGAGAGTAAACGTAATTACGCAGTACAACCTCCCAATTCCTAGTTGCAAGTTGCAACTGCAAGCAACTTTTAATACACCTACAAGCAAATTAAGTTATGTAAATTAGTCATAAATCCTCCGGCCCCTATAATATTTTACAGATTTATAAACCTATTCCAAAACTGCAAAAGGATGCTTAAGGCTGCGGCTCCATTGAAGCGGAGAGGAGCGGAGATGTGCGAAATTGACCAATTACATTCTTCAAATTCAAAATTCGAAACACTGTGATGCGGTCTCATTGGCCAATTTTGCACATCTCCGCTCCTCTCCGCCTCAATGGAGCCGCAGCCTTAGCGATTGTTTAATTAGACTACGTATATCAGGGAGATAGTTTGAGCCAAAGAGCCATTAATGTCGGTAGTTGGTCAGTCCTAGTTTAATTAATGTTACTTTTTTGGAATAGTCACATTTGATACTCGAAAAACTCGTAATTTCAGACATCTTTTAACGAATTGATCATGGATATCACTTCGCCTCTGTAGGCATAAACATTGATTGGACGTACATCTATGATTAGCCTCCGTAGCCTAGTTGGTACGTTGGTAGTGCCTGCCTACGAAGCTGGAGGCTGGAGGTTCCGGGTTCGAATCCCGGCGAGGGCATTATTTGTGTATTTATTCATCACAAATATTTGTTCCTTGGCTGTGTATGTATTTAAGTATCTATATGTATCTATCTATTATATATATTGTTGCCTAGTACCCACATCACGAGCCTTAATTGAGCTTACCGTGGGACTAAGGTTGCTTTGTGTAAGATGTCCCAAGATATTTATTTATTTATTTTATGTTAATAACATATCCATATTTCCCTCATTATTTCTTTTTCGTTATTTTCTGTTTAAATATTTAAATCTCTGTGTAGGCTGTCATGCCACTTAATGAAAGATTATTATTGTGCTTCTCCGTCATCTGATTCAGTCTGAAAAGTCTGGCCTCTAAAACGCATTCCTTTTGTCTGTTGCACCCATATAGAATAATAGAACAGCTTTATCTCGTGTCCTTAACGTCTTACAATCTCTATTACTCGTAATGTGTTAATAGCATAGCAATCTCCACGGCCGCGTGGAAGTCAAATCACTCCTCTTGCAATTAAGGCCAAAGCGCCAGCCAAGTGCATTTTATTGCACATATTGCCCGCGTTTTAACAGTAAACGGGACGTTGCAACATGCCATTAATTCGCATCCTTGCGATTGTACATCTAAATGTGGCATTATTTTCAAAAGTAATCGCAACTCTAGATATTTGTGATGCACCAATAATCCATCACACATCATCGCATTGAGATTACAAAGTCGTAGTGGAATTATCGTCCATCATACCTCCTCAAAAGAAAAGGTGATCCTAAAACAGCAAGTAATTTACACATTTAGATAGAAAGAACAGTCACTCCATTGTTAAAATAAGGTGGTATTGATTAAGCATTTTGTCCCATTTGTAGCAACTTCACCTCACGTGGGCCGCTAAAATCACTTTTTTTCTACGCGTTACCACGTTCCGGCATATACCTAACAGGTTAATTGATCATGATTTAAAAAAATAGACATTGAAGGGTCCACGGAAAAAACATGTCCAAAAGGGCAAATTCACACCTTATTCTGTTAAAAGTAAGGTGGTTTTTCCTTCTGTAATTTGAATTGACTAGACATGTTTTTCCGTGGACCCTTCATTTGCTCTGCGTGACGATGTCATACAATATTTTTATCAGATTTTGTGCGACGATGTTGGCAAACGCATCTCGTATTTATTTTTCTCATTATGCCCGCATTATGGTTTAAATGTAACATTTTTATTAATAATTCAATTTCAGTAAAAACGAAATATCATGGTTACACCTACACCTACCCAAACACTACAATGAAAACCAAAAAAATGTGGGTCGTCGTCGTCGTCGACTGTCATACCAATGCAGATAGCTAATGACTATTATTTGGCTAGACAAACTTTACTCAAAGACTCCATTTGCAGACATTCAAACGGATTTAACGTCTTTCTATACAAATATTTAATGGTCTGGGCAACTGGGTCACGCATGCGTAGGTATGTACATATTTTTGCACATTATCGTGGTTAATGTCGCATATACGAGCCTTGCAACAAATATAAATATGCGGTTATTAAACTTAATGCTTGTTTCTGTCAGGCAATTATGAAAACAATTACCCACCTTCGAATTGCACCATTAACAATTAAGTAGCTAAATGAAATTTTATTTAACTTTAGCCAATGTCTCATCTATGCAATTTGGATTCCAAATAAACAACGTGCTGGCTAGGAGTGTAATTAAGGATTTTTCATCACACCCGCTTTCTAAGCGCGCCATTGCTTGTGCATCGCGGGACCGGCAGTTATAGAAATTAAGCGAAATTCCCTAGGCAGTTATAGAAATGTTAGTAAGTACGTTATTTCATAATATTTTGACTTAAAACTTTTTTTGTTAGCAAGTGCGATGAAAAACATTGGTCACGGTCGGTAAGCGAAATACAAACTCGAGTGATAGCCCTCCGCCAACGGCGTCGGGCTTCTAACACTCTCGTTAAAGTAATACCGTACTTTCCTCCGTCTATTATATGTAGAGGTAAGCCTGGAAATGAGTATATTAAATATTTCTTCAACTATTTCAAACCGTCATAAAATAAGACCCATTGTTGGCAAAAAAAGGTAAAAACGAACTGTTATTTCACTATGTTTATCAATAATATTTCCAAATATTACTTGTATTTATTTACAAAGTGGCCAGAAAATAAGTGCATTGCCGTTACCTGTAAGGTTTTAGGGACTCAAAATAAGTAGGACCTCTAGAAGTTATTTGGAAAGGTCAGAAGGGTCGACCCTCGTAAGTTTAGGGTCAAAATTATAGTTTAATCTGGCTGTAAATACAAAGACAAACTTATTTTACGTCCTTAAATATTTTCATCCTAAGGAAGGCTCTGCGATTCAAGCAAAAACACCTAACCAACGTAATAAATCACTCCTTCATCCCGCAGTACTCGTGCACTATGACAAGATTGTCTAATGACCCTCATTACTGTGTCTTGACACATCGGGTCAACGCACTATTGCACCGCCTGTGTATTTCGAGGAAAGGTACGTGCATCAACCATGAGCATCATGACAAGTACGGCGGCGCGTGTGAAGTTAGCCCTTGCATAACGTAGGGTTGCAGTCGCGGGCTCTGGCAAAATCAGGACCAGATTAAGAGGTTGAGAAGCTTTGGGGCAACAATGGAGTGGAGGCCCCCTGGCCCCCAATTATTTTCCAAATAAAGTAAACAATTTTTTTCAGTCAAATTTTTCAATAAATATTTTTTTGTGGAAACAAGTATAGATTATTTTATTATTTAACAAACATAAATACAATCGGAAATGAGAATTATCTGACATTAAATTTTAGCTTTAACGAACGGAATCTTCCGAGCTTTTTAGCCGATAACTCGTTGATGATTTCGCTGAAATCTAGTTCCCGGAGTAGATCACTTTAAATACTCAACAAAAAAATGACTAGTATTTACTAGTTGGAAAGTTGAAATTTTTTTTCGATATCTCTATTATGTTTCGATATCTTTCGTGGAGGCCCCGAGGCTGTAGCCCCGTTTGCCCCTCCCTAAATCCGGCCCTGGGCAAAATAATGAATGAATAGAAACAAATTGCGTAGCTCGAGGGTTTAAGGTTGTCAATACAATAGATTGAAGGGAATTGAAAAGGCGCTCGCACGAAAGCTTTGATGTTGCCATGTAGGTCATATGTAGGTACTCCCGGCCTAGTGATAAGGAGAAAAAAGATTCGTTTTTTTACACAAAATCTGCGGAAAATGGACTACTGAAACTTATAGTCCGATGGTTAGATATGGAGAAAATCTCAAATGTGTTTATTGGTACCTACATTCAGTTTAGTTTAAAGGCATGAACCCTGTTAAATTAATAATGAACCTACTAAATGTCGAATCTATGTTAAGAAACCCGGCGACGATATATATAATAGATAGATACTTAAACGCAACCATGACCAAGGAACAAATATTTGTGATAAGTAAATACACAAATAATGCTCTCGTAGGGATTCGAACCTGAAACCTCAACCTTCGTAGGCAAGGTCACTACCAACTAGGCTACGGAGGCTGACAAGAACCCTCGCAACGTATAATTGACATTGTAACAAGGTCAAAAAACCCAGAAAACAAAATACATTCATAAAATATCCCCTCGATTTATCACTTATTAGTTCTTACGCGCTAATCAAAAATGGTATTTCACTCTATTCGCTGGTATTTACATTGTTGCTTAATGCCATTTTGACAAAAATATTAGTTGCTAGATGTGCAATACGAATCATGAATACTTATATAACTTTTCACTTTTACGATACCATTAAATGTCATTCTAAATACTTAAAATTTTATCATATTTTATCTATTAAATCTGTATCGATTAAATTTGACATTCAGATTTCTTAACCACGTAACGAATGAATTTCCTGAAGCGAATAAACGTGTGAAAATTCGTGCTCAACCGCAAGTTTTTACACAAGATCTGGTATATTATAATAATTTTAAAAACATCGCATCTAATAAAAATTATGCTTAGATATTTAAACCTTGATAGGACAATATAAGGTGCATTATGGCACAGAATGACTTAGTAACATACAATTTGTATAAGGTTAGTGGTCGATATTTGGCCAATTAGCAGTTTCGAGCGAGCAAATCAACGATCCATGACTTTGTTTTAGTACCGCTCTGTTTCCTCCATGCGTGTTATATAAGGTTTGCATACTTATTATCCATTATTTACTAACACAAGAAAAAATACATGTCGCACACACATTTTTGGGTGGCCTTACGTTACAATATGTTTATTAATATTTGTGTAGATATACCTAAGTTGCAAATACTTGCAAGACACCGTTTTGCGAAAGTGATAAAATACCTAGTCAAAGTTTTTATGTAATCTTAGTGTGAAGACACACTTATGAACATGCGTACGCATTTTGTCTTATAAAATTGGCTGTTTAGAATGAAACGTAAGCTGGACGCGGTCCCATACTAAACTGATATTTTCTATACACAAAATGCGTACGCATGATAAATGTGTTTACCCTTAGTCACTGGTTTCTTGGGCATGACTTAAGTCACATTGATGCGAATCCGCGGGACAGAGCTATGCATGTCCTGTAGCCATACTATGACTTGGCAAGTATCGGTTACGTCAGGTAAGTTAGGTTTTACTTGAAACGCATAACAGGCCATCGCGTTTGCTCCAATAACTAAGTGCAAATGCGATAGAATGATTTACGTATCAAGTAAAACCTAACTTAACCGATACTTGAAAACTCATGGTACCACTACTGAAGCCGTACCATGACCTGCCGTCGCGTTATTAACGCGTACTTACTTTCTATCCAGCTCACTTGCACCAATGCGCGAATGGGCAATGGGCATTTTTTAATTTAGGGACTCCCAATTTAACGTGATATTATATAACCTCAATTGCAGTCAGGTTTATAGTGCAGTGCAGTATGTATTTTTTTAATTTCACGCTAATAGGGTGTCCCTAAAAGTGAAAAAATCGAGTACACAACATAACGTAGCGGCAGCTCATAGTAAGCACACTGCACTGTCTCCGCATGTGGAAGCAGCGCCAGGGTGATGTCTGCCTTAGGCAAACCGACAAATATTACATTTCTATATTTTAATTGTTTCGCAATAAATCACGACAATATTTGCTTATTATATCAGGCCTTTAGAACATTTTTAGGATTCTGAATCATACTAGTTAACAAAAACTGATACTTTTGTTCGATTATCTATATACATTTTTATATTGTTTTATAATAAACTTATTTTTTTCACAACTTGAAGGTGTAACTATACAATTCCTGACTTAGCTTAATGAAAAAGTTAGAAAGACGAGTATTTGTGACGTGTTACAGAAATAACAATAAAATTTAACAAATAATGTCGTACACAACAAGAAACTGCGTTGACCTAATGAATGACAAAACTGACAACTATATATTTACAAAGAAAATTAATTTTGCACGGAACCGACTCTTCACATTGTCAAGATTTTTCACAGCGACATTTTTCTTAACGCAGCAATTACAATTATTGATCGATCGTCGCATATAAATATTGTCAGTTGCCTGGAAACCTCGAATTTTGATTCGGCGACCGCAAATGGCGAACGACCAGTGTAATTGCCACTTAAAATGCTAACAGGGATTAGCAAGGTGTGAGTAAAATGGTGTTATGGGAGGGCAGCCATTTTCCGCTCGGGCGGCCGCGCCTGCTTCCTTCCTCATTACGCGGGTTCCGGTAGCAAGTTAACGCTAACTGGCAACTGGCTCCTACTTCCTTATAACTAACTGCATTTCTACACTTTCTTGCATTTATTAAATACAAGTCTAAAGAAACTTCAGCTCAGGCGCGCATCCAGGACTTCATTGAGGGGGGGCACTGCCGTATGATATGATAGTATTTTATACTTAAAATAGCACCTAGGCGTACATAAGTCCAGGGTGAGGATGGGGCAAGTGCCCCCATGGACCCCCCCCCCCCTGAATCTGTGCCTGCTTCAGCTTAATGTTACATTTAATATATCAATTGACCGTTTAAACTAAGATGAATGAAAGGTTTTTTTCCAGCTTTATTTAATATAAAATCCCTTCATCGCTAAGCAATGACGGGGGCCTAAAAAAATTAAAGTGTTGAAGCAGTTCCCAGAAAGGAAACTAAAGCAATCTACGAACAAATAAAACATGGAAGCCGCATGCCATACTAAATTGCCTTTCAAAAACGGTCCTGAATTTTAATTGACAAGTGTCACCTCCTCTTCAATGCATCACGGCAACGAATTTCAATGTCAACCAATAAAAACTTAAACCGCCATTTAAAAATAGTTGTGATTGGTCCATCAAAATTTTGATTGGCTTTATTCTATGAACATTTGTCAAAGATGACATCTTGGCACAATTGAACAATTGTTTCTGGGGGCATTTTTGATTTGGCGTTAGACGTCCATGTTAATGTATGGTCGCAGAAAGCAATTAATACTGGCACTGAATATTTTTTTATGTGACGAAGGTATACCTTGGACATATTGGACATAGTGACCAAAAAATCGCCTATGCGCTGCCTACCCTGCCTGCGCTGCATACTTAGATGGATTCCCTCTATCTATGCCAGTAATTATCCCGGCTATCTTACCCCCAAACCGGAACACAGTATTAACTATTTAGCGCCAGGTTAACGGGTAAGACGGTGGTAGCTATCCGGGCGGACCCTGCACGAGGTCCTACCCCCAGCACTAGCATATTTTATATTGCGCAAACTAATTTCACAATATAAATATGCTATCACATCACATCGTCAGCCTGTGTCAGTCCACTGCTGGACGTGGGCCTCTCCTATTAACTATGTGTATGGACCCATTAGGGGGTAATTCAAATAAACGTTACGCTGGGCAAGCGGGTTGGCGATTACAGTAGTGCGTCTAAGTCCATTAATGATGATTGATGACGCTGCTGGTCATCATCAATCTTCTATCAACGAATGGTTCATGACACTTTCAATACCTTAGTGGCCTCTTACGACACCCACGGGAAGAGTTGAAACGGTGACAAATGTATTCTTACTGCCGTCAGCACACGGTCAAATATGCTGTAAAACTATTTAAAAAATTCAAATTGCGGACTTGATATCTTATACTTGTAGTTGCCGATTAAAAAAAAATAACTTTTGACAGCTATAGATTGATCTTTATTTATATGAGGGTAAGACTCACCATTTTCCCGATAAAGTCATTAAGGTTCACTTCTAAACTGTCAAAAGTTAATTCTTAGAAATCGGCAACTATAAGTTATTTTCTATCAGTCAATGATTGGACTAAATATAAACCGTTTATTTGCTGTAGTAATATATAAATACTAATTAAAATACCTTTGACAGCTTAATACCTACTCTTTACTCTGAATTTTATAGTTTTTTTTACTGTATAGATAATGTAACTGTTGAAAATACTTATAATCATGCAGCACTATAACATACTAGCATTAGATTTCTACTTGTTTAACTTCAAAAATATTTACTCCAATATGACGGAAATATTCTTTAGTTGGAGTAAATGGCGGCACCCCAGAGCAACATTCTAATAGCCCTCTTCTGCAGCAAAAACATCCTGTTCCTATCAGCCGCATCTTTAAAACATTTAAAATGCCAACAAGATGTCTGAGGTGTGACAAAACCACTTGGACAAATACCCGCAAACTTTCAGATCAGTAATTCACACAAGCGTGCCAAATTGTAGCCCAATTACGTAAGGGAACAAAAACCCAAAACATTGCGACTCTCGCGTTGTGAAAAATTGCCTCAAACGTTTGTCTAGTGCCTTGCGGCGTACAATACTGAGGCTTCATTCGGCGCTAGCTGTACAATATCAATCAACATCATCTTAGCTATATCATATGGCTCTCCTTTATTATGGTAAGCTCTCACAGAGGTCCGCAGTCACCTATAACTATACCCTGTTTGGTTTGGTGTTTAAAAAAAGGTAAACAATTTTGCAGTATCTTTTTATTGAAAACTACGAGTAGAAAATAAGTTTTAGCAAATATACATAATATAACAAGGAAATACAGTGATTTACATTGTTTTTTATTCATTAAGTACCTAGTTTGGATTTTTATATGCATTTTCCAATAAAAAGACAGTGCAAGATTGTTTACCTTTTTTTTAAACACCAAACCAAACAGAGTATATACATGCGCTACATAAAACTTAAAAAAAAACCTGATTCTTCCAGATGGACTTGCTTTGGTTCGTTCAAATGTTGATTAGATACAGATAATAAAAGATAATATCCCCAATAAAAAAATCCGTTACTTACTTCAGGTTTTCTGTATAAACTAATTTACGAGCATCGCGTAACGGAACAAATTTTGTATATACATTTTGGGACATTATTTTTATTTTAGAATCAAATCAGCTCGTGATTTTGACTTGAATGAGCATTAACATGTTCAAATGTGGAAGAACTAGGTTTTATGGATTAAAAAAAAAACGCTTACTTGCTAGTTCCCAGTTAGCCGACCTTTTAAAAACCTGTTCACTCCAAATGTTGTTCGGTCAAGTGCAAAAATATGCATTGAAAGACTCCTGTTATTAATATACTACGACTATTACGATTCTTATTAAACAGAAATCAGACATATTTTTGGGCATTTTGATATACACCCTATTTTGCCAGAAGAGCGCCTCGACAGAGTTCGTTCAACAGGAAAAGGAAAGCGTAAGTGTGAGAAAATTGTTTGTAACCACCTAAATTCACTATTCAACTACTATTTATACTCTATTTGGTTTGGTGTTTAAAAAAAGGTAAACAATCTAGCAGTATCTTTTTATTGAAAAATGCATATAAAAATCCAAACTAAGTACTTCATGAATCAAAAACAATGTAAATCACTGTATTTTCTTGTTATATTATGTATATTTGCTAAGACTTATTTTCTACTCGTAGTTTTCAATAAAAAGATACTGCAATATTGTTTACCTTTTTTTAAACATCAAACCAAACAGAGTATAGACTCGGAATTTTTTATATCGATGCAAACGGCTCACTCTTGCCACGGATCTTACGTTTATTTCCAACATTAATAACATTTGATCGTATAATTTTATCGCGTAAGGAAAATCCACTAAATCAAATACGCGATCAATATAATCTGAATAATTTATTTTACGGCGCTCCGAATAATGCCGGTACTTAGGCAGCCCGTGAACTATTGGCCATAGATAAGAAAGCTGGACCTCCTCGACCACAGTTCATGTATCATTAGTATCGTAACTTAACAATAAAAATGGTATATCGATGCTACCATGAAGGCTCATTTATAGTGAAACATTTTTTTTGTTTTGTTTTTTATTTTGTGTAAGTTTGTCGGATGGCATAGATACATATTTGTTATTGTTCGGCTTCGACGATGGTGCCGCCCTTCCCCACATCGATTAACACTTTTTCTAGAATTAGATATTTTATATTCACTAATTACTTATTTTATTTTAAATTATTGTATGTTATTTGAATAAAAAATTTGTCTACTAAAAAGGTTTAGCATATTTGTTATTCGAATTGTTTTTATACCAAAATTAAATTGTACCGTTAGCCAAACCTATGGTCTACCACTTTTCGACTTTAGTATGATGGAATGGAATCGAAAAATGGTAGACGATATTTTTGGTTGATAATGCACCTACCCTATTAAAAAGTCTTACTTGGGCCTAAGTAGAATTATTACACAATTTATGTCTTATGAATTTTGTCATATTGAATTAATGTCATGTGTAAAGACGATTCATTATTTAGTAAACACGAACTTTACATAGTTTCAGGATTATTACGTAAGATTAATTACCTAAGATTTATATCTAAAAAAATTGTAACATACAATGTGCATGTTTACGTGAAGTCAAGGTACTGATAATTATATTCTACGCTGGCGAGAGTGAAAGGAAGAAATGACTCGTCGTCCCTGTCTCGCGCTTTCGTCCCGCCATCGCGTCGCCGCGCGAGAGTGAGCGCAGTCAGTTTTCAGTGACTTCGCGGCGGCGGCGCTCTCTGCCGGCGACCTCCGGTACCCGGAACTGTGACTTCCTTACCTTACCTTAGTGCTAGTGATGTGCTGACTCAGCGATCTCTGGACCGCGCTGACGTCACGGATTCACAACCAGGTGAATTTGGTGCTAGAACGTCGCGTGACCCACGGCCGCCGGCCAGTCATCCTTGTCCTCGATTGTGCACTTTATAGTTCTTGAATTAAACATTTTTACAAGTACAAATTATGGCGATAAAGCGTGCGATTTGTTGCGGGTCGACAGTTTGATGTGAGCGCGTTGAAGTCTTATGTACGATTATTCATATACCTTGAACAATGATTCATCGTTCATTTTTGTTCGTTTCTGTTATAAACTGACACAAACTAAGTAAACACTAAATAAGTTTACTATACCCGCACTACATATATACATAATACACATACACATTTAACGGGCTTTACTTTTCAATGAATGGTTACCTATAATAAGAAACAATAAAACAAAATAAAACAATTGTATGAATTATTATTATGATCAAAGCGCAGCTGCTATCATAATTATTACTTCAAAATAGTGATAGGTAGGTACTTAAATAGCAATATTTAATTTTAATTTATTTTTTGCTCTTTATGCCGAAACGTTGCCATGGTTAGAATTATCAACAATTTCATAGAGTTAGGAAACTTAGTTCCATGACTAATCGATAGATAATTATATTAAACAGTGTTCTCCTGGCAATGTCACAAGTCTTGTGACAAGACAATGAAAATTTATTATGATCAACCAAATCCACTGCAATCGGGTTGAAAACGATTTTACAAAACTTTTGCAATCGAAATTATTGCAAATCGATAAACACCGCAAACTATTTGGTAAGATTCAATAGCTGAGGTATCTCATTCTCTCGTAACTACCTTTCAAAAATATCAAAGTACTTGAATATCATTCGTGTACGTAATATTTAAGTATGTAACGTATGAACAATGTATGAAGTAGACACTGTGTGACGCTTTGGTGCCGCATACTTCATTATTGTAAGAACTTGTCAGTTCCATAACAATAGCGACAGTTTCTATTCGTTTTCAGTGATCGGGCTTCTTACGGTGAGCTAATTTATACCTAAAAGTACCTACCTAAATGAACTAATGACGAACCACCAACGACTATGAAAAATACTTTTTAGCGTATTTAAGTAGATTATTTTGCCGCGTCGTGATGACAGTAACTATACATTTGTCATCTCCCCAACTCTTTCCGTGGAGAGACACTAACAAACAACAGAATTATGAAGATGATAATAATGGACATCAGGGTGCTTAGCCAAGTTGCCAATCGCTAACGCTTAATCGTCAGTCGTAAACGAAAGGCTATCTTTGTCGCGCTAATCTGGAAGAGTGACAGAGATGGAAAATTACGATACGCTACTACGCGTTAGCGATTGGCAACTTAGCTAAGCAATAAGCATCCAGTGTCATCGTAGTGGGCACTCTTCTGCGATCGCCAACCAGCTTGCCCAGCGTCGCGATTACGGGTATTTACCTCAAACCATACGTATGCGTAATAGGAGAGACCTATGTCCACCAGTGAAATAAAATAGGCTGATGGTGTAAAATGATATTAAGAAGCCTTGATATTTATTTTGCAAGATTGCTTAACATTCTGAGCTTACAAAAAGGACACGCTCATACGTTCCTTGGGTCATAATCAAATAAATCAAATATATTACTATTGTTACCTTATATGAAGGGTCCACGGAAAGAACATGTCTAGTCAATTCGAATCACAGAAGGAAAAACCACTTTACTTTTAACAGAATAAGGTGTGAATTTGGCCTGATTTTTTTAAGCACTGTACATGTTTTTTCCGTGGACCCTTCAAATACTTTCTTCTTTATCTCTCTATGTACTTCATGTATACGTATATAGCTCATAGTTGTTTGTTTTATGTTGCAATGAAAACAAAGCACTGTCATGACATACCACAGACGGGTCTGTTGTCATTGTATTGTCAGAAAGTCACGTACCGATTGCAAATTATGTGTTTAAAATAGTATCTAGGTATCGTGTCAATTGCATAATCTTATCGTCCTGTAGGTATAGGCAAGATTGAAAACAACACAGTTGAAAATCTCCATAATCGAATTGGAAATCAAAAATGTAAGGAAATGAAATCACAACAAAATAATATCCAAAGGTGGAATATCACAAGAAGATTTTAAGTTAGTCTTGACCACGAAAGTTTCATTAACAGTACTATTGACAGTTGTGATAACCAACGCTATAATCACGTAGTGATACATACAATGCTGAATTCTTTTGTATGAAAAAAATAAGACTGTGCCTAATTTTTAATAAGTCAACGAAAATTTGTTTATTAGGGCCTTTGCTAATAACTCCAACCATTTGAGCTAATATCAGAAATATTAGTATGTACACCTTATATTGTTCTTATTCGAATAGAGTCAGTGGGTAGGTGCTAAGTTTATTATGGACCCGTTTCAAATATCGCATGTCTCCTATTTCTTAAGTTTCATATGCATTTTGTCACAATCACTCAAACTACAAATTATCAAAACTATAAATTATGAACTCATTAAGCGCTCGTTACACATGACCACAAGCACACGATAAGAGAAAGAATTACTCAAACACCCCCAGGGCACCGACCGACCGATCACGTGAATTTGGCTGATCGATATCAGCCTAGAAAACAGGTTCGGGCTAATGCAAGATTAAAGACAAGACTGATATGGCGCTGGCCTATTCGAAATAAATCCATAATGCTTATTGTTAAATGATAGCTCTATTGCTATGGCTAGGGCTCGATACGACGTGGTGCTCGTTAACAGTCATCTGCACAAAAACATGTCACATTGGCCGCAATTATTCTTGTCTCTTATCTAGACCAGCTTTTCTCTCAATTTCAACTTTAAAACGAGAGCACAAAACTTGTTTTTGCATATCATTCATTAAAATAACTTGACCTTTAAAATATAATGCGGAGACTACCTGCCAACATTTATAAACTGGTACACTGGCAGTTTAAAGTAGTGTAGGTACAAATTCCAAAGCTGCATTGCCTATCTTAGGATATTTAAATTAAATGTCATGGTTATGCAAGCACTTATAATTCGACATTTGTTCCTCAAATTGCAATATTGACAGCAGCATCATTAGTAACTTTTTATTGCCTATAACCAGTTCCCAAATTTCATTGTTCAGTTAGGCGGCCATTGGGCATTGGCTTTTTTGTTTGAGTAAAATGTCATCGTAAATGGACAATAAAGAATTACTGTTATCTCCATTTGACCTATCATTTCTTTGGCTAAATCTACTAGTAAAACATGTTAACGTATAAATATAAAATAAAGTGTAGGTAGGGCTAATAAAGCTAGCCTAGTCATAATATTTAAGCTGAGTATAAACTTGGATTTCCATAGCAACGCGTCTTCTTTATGTAAATATATACAAATATACATTATGAAATATATTTTCAGATTATTTTAACAGTATTTGAAGCAAAAATAATTCATCACGTCACTGCTGGACGAAGGCCTCTCCTATTAAACTATGCGTATAGACGCATTAGGAGGTAAATGCCCATAATCGCCACGCTGGGCAAGCGGATTGGCGATCGCAGTAATGTGTCTATAGTGATGACGCTGCACGCTGCTGCCCATCATCAATCGTTATCAAAAATGGTCAGTGACACTTCAATCCCTTAGTCGACTCTTACGACACCCGCAGGAGGAGTTGGGGGTGGGGGAAAAATCATTATGGATTTGTATTTCGTCTCCGCTTCTTACGAGCTTGTACTCGAGCTTATAGTAAGGCTTAAACTGCGAATGTTTTGCATCGTTCAATCGTATATTTGCCTCTCTAGCGCTCTCACATATTCAAGTGAAAGAGAGTTCAATTTCCGCGACAAGCCAGACTTGTCGCGTCGCTTGCGACACGGCCGCAGGTGCGGCGATCTTGACATTTCGATAGGCTCCGGCCTGACAGCCTTATCTTTGATCTTGTTCGGCGGTAACGCTTGATGCTGAATACGAGACTAGTTTTAGACACTAACGCAACGAACCCTTTATCCCTTGAATGGGTTAACATTTCTATTGCAATGCTTTTTATTTATTGTTAGGTACTCCGTGAGCAACGCAGTAGTAACAGTCCCAAAATATCGGGAACTCTAAAACGCAATATTTATTTCTATAATATCTCTCTCATTTGTTTTAGATAAAACTGTCTCGAAGACGGAGTCTTGTGTGCTTCACACGCATTTATTATAAAGATAACATTGTAAAGGTCTTAGTGAAATATGAGTGATAGAAGTTTAATTAAATAGTGATAATGACTACTTATTTTATTTGATTGCTTATCAGCATCGAATCGTTATAAGTTTATTAGGTTACGGCATAGTTAGTTTAATTTTGTCGTATTGTATGAAAAAAATCGATGTAGTCAAAAATTACAAATATATGGGGCCCTAGATTTTTTTCTCTAGCACCTTATGGTACTGACAAAATGTCTACGTCTTTTCATAACTACCTACACAAGCCAAGCCTTAGGTATTAAGATTAGTGTGCTGGACCAACTTGATTTTCAAGACGCAATTTGACGTAAGATTAAGATATTTTTAGTGATATTTATTAATATACTTTTATATGTTTAAACTTTCAGTAAGGTCAAAATGATATAAGTAAGAAGTTCATGCGGTAATAAATTCGAATGTTGAATTTTGGATTGTTCACATTTCAATTAATTTGGTAAAATCATCCGCCCTAGTGTATCATGATCCGTTCTTGTTAAAAGAAGAGTATAAAGGTGCCTTACCAGAGCCATGCTAATATTCGTCAATCACAGCTATGTATTCGTACTGCCGTCGCCACACGGCTACGCCATACGTGCGATCGGCAATTTGCATGCCCAGCGTGGCGATTATGGGCATTTACCTCCTAATGCGTCTATACGCATAGTTAATAGGAGAGGCCTACGTCCAACAGTGGACTGTCACAGGCTGATGAAGTGAAAGAAGAATCACAGCTACGCATCGTAGAACATGCGTCGTAGATGTGCTACGTTCCGAGAATTTGATTGGTGCATATCAAACGTATCCAGTTATCCACATAGTATAGCTCTGGTGGAAAATCGCTCTTGTTATTTTAACAATTATAAATCATTTGATTAGAGATTGTACATAACATACTGTAATACTTATCTTTCCAGCCACTTGATTTTCTTCGCTTCGAAAGTTGCATGAACAAAGCCTACATACATACTCGTAAGTATGTAGTATTGCATTGTCTCGTCATAAAAACAAACAAGTGCTGATCAAATGTATTTACTTTATTTGCTACGTGTAGATATCGTGGTATGGTTAATATTTAATATTTCTTCATAAAAAAATATATTTTGCACTTTTTTTTGTATTTACTTTATGTGCTACGTGTAGATATCGTGGTATGGTTAATATTTAATATTACTTCATAAAAAAAAATATTTTGTACTTTTTATTGTTATAAATAATACAACCACAGTTCAAACTGAAGAACAGTCGTACTCTAAAACACTAATTTCAAAGATAATGGTGACTTATAGTTATTTAATATACCTCTGTGCCTCATACCTTGAATTGAATGCTGGTGAATGTTAGTAAATTATCAAATGTTGATTTACTTTGTTCTAGCATTGTGTTTAGGCGTGAGTAGTTCGCTAACTAATTATATTAAATAAACCAACGGCTCCCACAGCATGCGTTCCTTCACAAACACAATGTATTGTTGCATGTGGTACACTTTCTCACGTATAGCTTTGGTGAAACCACTAAAACAACCTTTGTCTATCAAACGAAAGTAGACTTTATGTGAATGCCCTTTTAACTGAAAAGTTAACCATTTTCGCATGATACGTTTCGCCTAAGTTTAGTAGGGATCATGTGATGAGGATTAGCATACTATGGCGTAATTTCTATTGTTTTTAACCACTGACGTATTATGTGACGTCACATGTACTGCATGTTTAACTCTCGGTGGCTCAAAATGCCATTCCAAGCCTGTCACACAGCATCAGTTGGTACATACATGTCTTTTGTTGCAATACAATAACTAATCACACTCTTTCGTCACATGTCTGATGTGTATGACATAAGTTCATGACATTTTATGTATTTAACTACTATTTACTATCATATAAATGTTTTATTCATCTATACAAGAATAGCGTATGATTATTTCTTGATGATGGTATTATTATAGTAGGTGGTATTAATATATATTAAAATTTGTTTCGAATTAGTTAGTTATACAATGCTGAGTTAAAATTGGTTCACGATTCTCGGAGATAGAGTAACATACATAAAAAAAATGCGTTGAATGAGAACCTACTCCTTTTTTGAAGTCAGTGGACATTAAAAATGTGTAGCAATAAAATGAGATAGGCGTGCCTTATATCACAAATGTTGATATTGGAAGCATCGATCGAAAACTCTTTCTATGATTACCGATTTAGTAAGGGTCACGGTCCATACAAAGTTGAGAAAAATTGTGCGCTGCGAGTTACAGTTTTGTAATTTTAATCAGAGCTAGAGGGTTTCAAAATAGTTGTTTTTAGATGTGGAGGGAAAACCAATTCCCCCCCTGAGCGCGGGGGGAGGGGGGTGAATGTGCATGCGGAAGGGTTGCGTTTAATATTTTTTTTACTAATTAATAAGGCCTACTATGCATTGTTTGGTATCATTTTCGTGTAAAACGGACCTGGAAAATCCATTTTTTATCATAAACATGAACAGTTTCGTACAAAAATGTAGATTTTTTGGAGTAAAAGTAAAAAAGTTACCGTTTTTATTTTAATTTAAGCGTCATATAAGTATTAAAAAACAAACTTATCCAATTTAAAAAAATAGTGTAAGACAGCATATTTATTGCAGTTTTTAAAAATATACACACTTTGTAGTCTTTCATACAAAAATTCACTGAAAAAAAATTTTTTGACGCGTACGGTTGATGCAATTTGCCCTAACAGACATTATGGAGAATTATTTATGTTTACGCAAAATCGCTAAATTCCCGCAGTAGAAACGTACCGTACTGTCAACAATAAGTCAAAGCAACGTCCCTTTTTTATTCGAGGTACGCGACAGTTGCAATTTTTTTACAACTTATTTTTGCATGGAAAGTTCCAAAAGTATATATTTTCAAAAACTACAATAAATATGCTATCTTGTAGTATTTTTTTTATTTTCATATATTTATTTGGTAATACTTATATAACGCAACAATCAAAATAAAAACGGTGATTATTTTACCTTTATACCAATAATTATTTTTTATGTATGAAAATCCTCATGTTTATTATCAAAAATGAATTCCCCGTGTCTGTTTTATATGAAAATGATACCAAACAATGAATAGTAGGCCTAAATATTAGCCGAAAAAATTTTAAACATAACCCTTCCGTTTGCACATTCACCCCCCTCCCCCCTCGTTCAGGGGGGGAATTGGTTTTCCCTCCACATCTAAAAAAAAATATTTTTACACCCTCTAGCTCTGGTAAAAACTACAAAACTGTAACTCACAGCGCACAATTTTTTCCATTTGGACCTCTACTAATTGCCAACCTGAATTTTAGATTCAACATAGGACATATACTTGGTACCGGTATGTTATGAAAGTAAAGCATAAGTGGAGGAAAGGAAGAAGAAAAGCGGATCCAGGCAAAGGCCGAGATAACGAAGATACTTCAAACTGGCTAGAATTTTAGGTGTAACTCATAAAGTAAGCACTGGTTTCACTGCGAGCCACTAAGCTATGAGATATCGGCTATAAACACTAACAAAAGATACGCACTCCAGTGTAACTACACAAATAAAAGAGATACGGCGATAATCGCCCAGCTATCAACTATCACCGCTGGGTGAGTATCGCAGTCTCTTTTTTACACGGAACTGCGTATCGTTTGTTCGTGTTTATAGCCCATAGCTTACTTTACTAGATTTAACCCTTAATTCTCCATATGAAAGAAAACCATAAGCATCCATTTGCATAAGCAAACGAACAGAGTCAGTTACAAGGGGTTTTAATTTAACTTGAATTTATCTAATTATAATTGAATCGCTACTGAAGGTCCTGCTCCACCGCACTAAACTCATAATGAACGGATAAAATGCATCAGTTGAGGGTAATGTAGTGGTCAACGAAGAATTTCGGGCAAGGCCAGCCGTGACCGATGTTTACGTGTTGCGCAAATTGCGCGCCTACCGCGCCGACATCTGCGACCGCCCGACTGTTTGCATTTTTCCGAACTTATTATTTACTCTTTTAAACCATGCTAAAATCACCGTCCTTCTGCTAGCCTAATACCTTGGGTATATAGTGTCGCAATAATAACACGAAATATTTATTCAAATAATCTGTTAATACATATTGAAATATTTAAACAAATGAGTTGAGTGCCATAAGCTGGCCAATAATACGTACCTTAGCTGTGAAGCTGCATCCTTCACTAGTCAATAGTTAGTTACTAACATGACTAATGGTTTAATATCTAACACATTCAATATCATTAACTCGTAATAAATCATTATTACCCTTTAGCATTATGAAAAATATTAATAGGTAACGTACAAAATTTGAGAAAACGAGTAACTAACCGTGATACATCTTTACTTTGGACCTTAATTTGTGGTTAAACAAGGATGTGCATTGCTTTGTAGGGTATGTCATGCATGAGACTCATAAGGTGTAAGATATTTGAAGTTGAATATACTTATTACTTATTTATTGTTAATTTAATATCGAAGTCGTGACTGATGTCGCAATGAATCACGGGTCCAACAGATCAGATTAATGAGTAATTATCGATGATTTGAATCAAATATCGATGCAAACGCCTATACTAACGTGCAACTAACATCAGCAAATGGTGAATTCAGATAATTATATAAGAATAATTTTGAAAACCATATCAAAATAAGTATTTTTGACGATTTTTTTTTCTGTCGGTATTGACACTGCCTGAGGATCTTTATGTATACCGGATGGTTCCTATGAGCAATTAATTTAACCTCAAGTGGTACTCTTCCAAGTTTTCAACATTATTCAGCAACTTTTAATCAGTTACCAAATCACAATGGAAAACGAACGTATACCTGACTGGTAACTTTTGAAATACATAATTCAAAATCGGCAAGCTTAGGTAAGACAATCTTTTTAGATAATCCTTTATTTTCCAGCCCTCAGCAGTGAAATATTAATTTATTTTCTTATTTTTAGCAAATTGCTAAAATTTTGTACCACTTGCTAGAAACCCACTTTAGACCATCTTATGTAACATTACAACAGATCGATAAGACAATGGAGGCGTGATCGATCACCCATTTTGATTTATATGACTCTGTAGAAAGACTAGAAAGTATCTATATCACACTTATTATCAACTTGATTTATGTTTTTATATCTATTTCTTGTATTGGTACCTACTCATATATTGAAATACTTTTAGCTAAAATAATATGTTTTTAATTACACGGGTATAACTATAACTTCGAGATGGTCCCCCTTGGCGGAGTCTGATTATAAGATCGTGGAAAAATCGGGTGAAGTAGGTAACTTTTTAATTTAGTGATCACTTAAATAGGTAATACTTGTTGAAGCCGTTTGCAAAGAATGATACATACATACATTATAAACCTACACATTTGTTTAATGAATTTTTCCTATAAATTAAATGTGTATGGTTTTTGTTATTTGGAACTAACTTTATTTGTCTTCGTATTTTTTAAATAATGGATACATATTTTTTAATGGAACAACTTAAATTCTCTTACATAAGTAATTACGCTATTCGGAAACCTCGAGAGATGTAAATACTAGCAATATAAATATTTCAAGAATACAATTTTTTTTTTTCATTTAAAGGATTAAATTAGGCGTCTGGTCGTCTACGAATGGTCTGTAATTTGTATTCTGTTGACACTCTTCGCTCCTAGCTGAGCCTAAGATGAAGGTCGCCTGATGCAATTAAATTAGATATCTTATGCTATTTAACGGCTATCATTCATGATTTAAGAAAAATGAACTCTAGTAGATTAAGGCATCTAACAAGAGTATATTAAATTAACATGATACACAAAGTTAAAAATGCAGCTACATATTAACATTTTTTTATAATCCAGTAACTAAGAGTTAAGAGACAAAATATATGTCTTATATGAATTTATTTATTTAGTACTAATCAAGGCTAAGGTAAAGCGGTGAGGGATAATATAGGTGTTGCTTAAAACCCAAAATTCATTAGGTATAGGTATTCAAAATATTTTAAAACTTCTTGTATTTTTTATGTTTCTACAAGCGTTTATCTACAATTGACGTTGTATTTTTAATCTAATTGTTGGATAGTGCAGTTGCTTATTCATATGTCATATTAAACAAAATTAAGTATTTACATCTAAGTAGTGAATCTAGTGTTCTATTTATTTGTAGGGAACGGACACAATAAAACCGCCAGACATTTTCCATTTGTGCCACGAGGCTTAATGAGCTGTTGCAAAAGTTGCAAGTGCTGAGTAGACTTCATTAAATCAGCGGCACTGAGTTAATTTCTCACGATCCACTGCGAACACTGCAGGACTGGGTCACGTTGTAAAAATATCTAACTTGGGACTCTATACGTATAGCCAATAATGCTGTATACGGATATGCAAAAAAGTTCCAACTAGTATATAGTACACCAAACGAAGGAATCTCAGAGGAAAAAACTCGTGTATAAGCGAATTTTGGCATAGTTGTAGGGAATGGTGTTTTAAACCACATACTAAAAGTACTGGTGGTTAGGGGTGGAGCTAAGAGGGGGAGGGGGGTGTAAAGGTCCTTATTTTTAATTTTTCGTAAATAACTCGTAAACCGTGGCTTATAGCAAAAAATTTTCTAATACATTAATCTACATAAAATTCTCTACAAAAAAGATGCATGCATGTTTCCTCTGGGATCACTGTGTCATGAGATAAGAAAGCAAGAAGATGGACAATAAAGAAATAAACACTTTTGTTTAAGTAGGTATAGCACATACAGAATGCTCGCGAGCATTCCAAAAGATTTTAATGTTCAATACCTGACCATATTTAGAGTCTTTAATGTATATAAAAATTCCTGGATTCGGCTTGGTTTCAGAGATAATCAACCTTTTTTCGAAATAAGTTTTTCGACGTAACTCGTCATAAAACTTCTTTTTGATTGCAATGCTACCACAATGTGTTTTAATATTACCACACCTTTTGCCTGGCAATCAAAAAATGGGAATAGACTTGACGAAATAACCTGTCCCAATAAAAATATTCAAATAAATCATTTTAACAGATTGTTGTTATGATAAAAAGTACTGGAAATATTAAAAAGTATTCAAAAAGTGTAAAAAAAAGAGAAAAAAAAATTTTTTTTGGTGGTATTTGACATTAGGTGTCATAATCATTTTTGTTTATTTTGATATCTAGAATGCATACTTAAAAGGAATTGAACATTAAAATCTTTTGGAATGCTCGCGAGCATCCTGTATGTGCTATACCTACTTAAACAAACGTGTTTATTTCTTTATTGTCCATCTTCTTGCTTTCTTATCTCATGACTCAGTGATCCCAGAGGAAACATGCGTATATCTTTTTTGTAGAGAATTTTATGTAGATTACTTATGTACTAGAACATTTTTTGCTATAAGCCACGGTTTACGAGTCGAAAAATTAAAAATAAGGACCTTTACACCCCCCTCCCCTCCTTAGCTCCACCCTTAACCACCAGTACTTTTAGTACCTATGTGGTTTAAAACACCATTTCCTACAACTATGCCAAAATTCGTTTATACACGAGTTATTTCCTCCGAGAGGCAGCTTTTGGTCTTCGTTAGGTGGGCTAATATATTTAAAATAACACGGACTCTTATTTAATTGCAGTCGTATCTATAGATAATATAAATTTCAATAGTTGTGAAGACATCCTCAATTTTGTATTTTAGCGATCATTAGTCCTATCTATGCTAAAGCTGCGTTTCCACTTAGTATTCTGAGCGAACATTCGTTCGTTCTTGGGCTGATGAAAACAGGATTTCACATCAGCAAAATGTGCGTGCACTACTTACCTCCCTAACCAAGATGCTGGCAACTCGAGCCTTTCAGTGAATAATTTAACTAATTAATAGCTGCAAGTAATAATAAGTGGGTCGCAAATATAAGATCTAAGTATAATTAGTAGGTACCTATTGTACCTAATAAAACCTTGCTATTCGTGTCAAGATTATAGACGGTTTAAGTGCATAGTGATATTAGCTGACGTAGAGCTCTGGTTGCGACGCTAGCACTTCATAACGGGAAACGTGAAGACATCTTCGTGATCCAGAATATATTTATGGAAGGAGCTTGTTTTTTATGAGATTACTTTACTAATAAATACATGTATTACTTGTTATGTTATCTGAACAATTAAACGTTACATTGTACGATGCTGATACTGCTTTAAATTGCTTGTTAATGCTTTACTAGGTACAAGTACTACAGGCATATACGAGTGGTAGAGTCCTACATAGAAATCCGGATAGAAGTCCGGCGCAGAATCTAAATGTCAAAAATAAGCTTTGAATCTATACAGTTTTCCAGGCTACAGCGCAAGTAAATAGGGATATCTTAATAATTACACAGTTACTTCAAAATTTAGTTACTTCGTATTTAGAATTATCTATCTGATATTTTTTTTACAGTTTATTTTATTTTAATAGGAAATCGGTGCGTGGATCCAGTAATATTCATGTATCCGTAGTGATATTTATGCCCAGCTAATCGATTTAACAAAATTGGTTAGTTACCAATATTAAATTCGTATCATTGTCCGAAATCGATATTTTAAATAAAATTAATCACCTAAAGCAGAGAGGTCAGCAAGGCCAACTACATCCTCTTTTACATTATTAGCTTAAAGTACTTTAAGTTAATAATCATATAATAACGACTTTGTAAATATATATACTTAAGCTAAGATCACTTATTGGCTTCTAAAATCGTACGTTTCCAGTCAAACATTAGAAGATTAAGTAACCATGAAGGGCATCATAGTCACTAATGCGCGGTCTTGACTTGACTCCGTGCCTCTACCCCGCTAGAGGCTCTCAGTGAGACAACAAGTCTTATTGTGAATGTTCAAGATCATTTTTCTGTAGATATAATTGTTGATATGATCATAAAACACTACACTACACTAAAAATACAGTCATATTTTATTCCTTTATTACCGGTAGAAACTGGAAACATAAAACTTTTAATTTACTTCTTCTATCGTAACTGAGTGAGACCTACCTCTCAAATTATCTAGATGATTAAGAAAGAGTGAAAATAATTTATTCAGTGTGCTTAAAACACAAACAAAATAGTAGGTAGTAATAAGTACAAACTAAAACACACAATTTAAATCATTTTAAAGCGTCGCTGAAAAGTTTTTCACTCAGTTTTATGTCAAGATACCTGTAAACCATTCCTTAGGATTAGAATAATTAAAATGGAACCCGTTTTCGAGACCATATAGATGCGCAAATTTTCATGTAGTAATGATATAATACTCTTATACACTTCCTAAATATTCTACAAACCTAAGATTTCGACCATCCGCATGCAAATGTAGATCTTAAATACAATATGAGATCTATATTATAAAACCAGTTTTTACGAAA
Organism: Thaumatotibia leucotreta; assembly: GCA_025490895.1. Taxonomy (NCBI): domain Eukaryota; kingdom Metazoa; phylum Arthropoda; class Insecta; order Lepidoptera; family Tortricidae; genus Thaumatotibia; species Thaumatotibia leucotreta. The sequence goes on from JALPQI010031450.1 coordinate 31,600, forward strand.
CAATTTACATAAGTATTAACTTTTCTATAAAATTACTAATATGCATATTCTTTTAAAAACAAATAGAAACATATGCATCAGATTATGTAACAAATATACAGGGTGTTTGTTTCGATATGCTATAAATAAGACAGGTTACTTGGGACATTAATAGAAGTTGTCTGGTATACAGGCTTTTGGAAAATTCGATAAAAAAGATTTTTTTTTGTTTTCATACATAATAAATAAAAATGGTAAGTGTGAGAGAACCTTAAGAATAAAATAAAAGTTAATCTCAGGTAACTGACGGCACATGTCAAAATAAGTAACATTAGAATGTAATAAAGGTTGCAATACACATGTTCAGTGATTAAACTTATTTTTTGAATAACTCAATAACGGTAAGAGTTAAAACACTAGTTTCTTAGAGAAATTAGTTATATTTGACCTAAATAAGCTTCCGTTAAAGTTATAGCATATGAAGAAAAACACGCTGTATAAATAAACAAGCTAATACCTGCACAATTGCACATACATACATACATGTAACTAACTGTGTTATTATGAAAATATTGATTGGATTACCCATGGGTTTTCCAGTAGAACTTACTAAGTCAAAATACTAGATGTATTTTATACATACAAATTTTGTACCTACATACATACGTAAATATGGCATTAACACTAAACTATCCACATTACTCAATCTTCTCTCATTGCGGGTAATAATCGTATATAGACGGTTTTTCTAATCCGTGATTTGTTTGTTACAGATGAAAAACTGCAGGCGTGATGCCGCCAACACCCAGTGTGAACAAACCTTTAGTCATATAGTGTCACAAGTGATTCGAGTGAAATGAACAGTGAAACGCGTCTGTGACTCTTTTCAACGCGTGGAAATGAAAAGAGAAAAGTACAGGTCCTCCGTCTCGGAACTTGGGTAAGTAACATACAGTGAGCAGGGATCGGAACCGTTCTCGATTAACCATTTGATATTGTTCTTTAACCGTTATTAAATTCCGTTCGTATTAGTAACGGTTAACTACGATAAAGGTTTTGTAGATGAACACAATATTTCTGGTTCACAATATTCAAGATGAACGGAAAAATTCCGTTCTTTGACATAACGGTTTTGACAAGAACATTATATGATTTATATGAAAGAACAAAACTTTTCTGGTTACCGTTACTAGAGATGAACGAAAAATAAAGTTCCGTGAACCATTATTAAACTGTTCGCGATGACGTAAACATGCCGCCACTCGCTCTCTCTTTTCCACGCGAATATAGTTCGTATTTTTATTTCATTTGACTAGCCATTTAGGTTTGACGTGTGGTATTGGCCGCATGATGAAAAAGGTTTAAATTGAATTAAGTGAAAGGATGCAATATGTGATAGCAATTCTGGCGCCTCCTAGCGCCGTCGACGGGAACTTGCCTGGAAATTGGTTACCTGACAACGTGTTGTTGACTGGGCTGTCAATGTTTTTTCCGACATAATGTTTATATTAAATTATCATTAAAATTAAGTTTTGAGTATCAAGTTAAGCTGAAGTCCAATGATCTAACAGATATGTTTATAATGGTAAGTTAATGAACTTTCTAATTAGTAGATATTTCTTTTTATGTTAGTTTTAGAGTTTAATGAGAAGGAGGTAAGACGAGGAGTAAGACGCCCGATGTTGGTCTACTACCGGCACCTGTCTTGTAATATCGGCTCGGCTCCTTGGTAAATAAATATATATACTTACTATAACCTGCACTTATTGCATTCATACTCCTAATACCTACGCAGTTATGGGTGCATACCACTCGTCTTGAATAGTCAACATAGTGATAGGTACGATACGTGAATTGCTCAAGAAGACAGTTGCAGTTCCTATTTCCCTTAATGGAACCCCGATGCTTGGAGTCGCGTTCAATTGGCGTCAGGTGAGCTTAGCACAACTAGCAATATGGCGTTGCTGGCTACATTCCGCCGGACGCAAAATGACTTTGTCCCACAATTACGTATGTTGTTTTGTTATGAATTCATTATATCGTAACTGTGGAATGTCTTCTCAAAAGGGCTTATTTCCACTTTGTCAATAGAGATAATTTCTCTTATGGAAATATAGAAAAAATAATCCTTATTGTCAGAGTAGAAATAAGCCCTTTTGAAAAGACACAAAGCTGAGTTTACACTTGCAAGTTATTGCCGCAAGTTTTGAGACGCAAATCATTATCATCATCAGCCTATGATAGTCCACTGCTGGACGTAGGCCTCTCCTATTTACTATGCGTATAGGCGCATTAGGAGGTAAATACCCATAATCGCCACGCTGGGCAAGCGGATTGGCGATCGCAGTAGTATGTCCACTATGATGACTCTGCTGCCCATCATCAATCTTTTATCAAATAATAGTCAGTGACACTTCAATCCCTTAGTCGACTCTTACGACACCCACAGGAGGAGTTGGGGTGGTGACAAAATATATTCTTACTGCCGTCACCACACGGCAAATATTGGTAGGAATTAGTGGCAAATATCTACAACTCTTTTTTTCAAACTTGCAGGGTCGCGTTTTATAAAGTTAAAATTTACAATTTGCCGTTTGTCTCTCTTTCTAGCCAATATATTATGTGCGTGCGTTAGAGAGGCAAACAGCGAAATTGTAAAATGAAACTTTATAAAACGCGACCCAGGTCTAAACTCGGCTTAGCTCGTTACTTCCGCAGTTGTGATCTTGAACTCTATTAACATCTTAGTAAGGTTCAAATTTAAACGAACATTTCTTTGGCGAATGAAAGTATATTTTCTGTTTATCTGTCCATCCGTCTGTCTGTATGTCTGTTTGTTTCTCTGTCTGTCTGATTGTTTGTCCGTCCGTCTATACGGTCGTTTGTTTCCTCAAAGAAACGTGTTTCGACCAGATAGTATTCGAAATTATTGCTTTTACAATTATTCTGGGTGTATTTCTTAGGGTTCTGTAGTAAATTAGAAACCATCACAGATTCGCCATGTGCATCCACCTGTCTGTCTGTATGTTTGTCTGTCTGTCAGTCTGTTTGTCTGTCTGTCTGTATGTCTGTCTGTCCGTCCGTTTGTTTCCTCCAAATTATTGCTTTCTCAATTATTCTGGGTGTAAGTACTTTTTAGGATTCTGTAGTAAATTAGAACCCTTGCATTTTGCATCCATCCCTCTGTCTGTCTGTGTATCTGTCTGTCTGTCTGTTTGTAAGTCTGTCTGTCTGGCGGTCTGTCCGTCTGTCTGTCTGTTCATCTGCCGATCTTTCTGTCTGTCTGTTGTCTCTCTGTCTGTGTGTCTGTCTATCTCAACGGACTGACTATCTGTACGTCCGTCTGTCTGTCCGCTTGTTTCCGCAAAGAAACATATATCGACCGGTTATTACTTGAAATGGTTGCCTTTCAATTATTCTGGCTGTAAGATATTTTTAGGGTTCTGTAGTAAATTAGGTACCCTTACATTTTCGCCATGTCCGTCTGTCTGTCTGTATGTCTGTCTGTTCATCTGTTCATCCCTCTGTCTGTCTGTCTGTCTGTTTGTCTGTCTGTCTATCTGACGGTCTGTCCGTCTGTCTGTCTGTTCATCTGTCGATCTTTCCGCCCGTCTGTCTGCCTGTCTGTCTGACGGTCTGTCCGTCCGTCTGTCTGTTCATCTGTCGATCTTTCCGTCTGTCTGTCTGTTTGTCTGTTCATCCGTCGATCTTTCTGTCTATCTGTCTGTGTGTCTGTCTATCTGTCTGTCTGTATGTCTGTCTGTCTGTTCATCTGTCCATCCGTCTGTTTGTCTATCTGTCTGTCTGTCTGTCTGTGTGTTTGTATGTCTGTTTGTCTGTCGGTCTGTATGTCTGTCCGTCCGTCTGTTAAACCGCTTATTTCTGCAAAGAAACATATTTCAACCGGATATTATTTAAAATTGTTGCCTTTTCAATTATTCTGGCTGTAAGTACATTTTACGGTTCTGTAGTAAATTAGGAACCCTTACATTTTCGCCATGTCCGTCTGTCTGTCTGTATGTCTGTCTGTTCATCTGTCTATCCGTTGTCTGTCTGTTTGTCTGTCGGTCTGTCTGTCTGTCTGTCCGTCCGTCTGTCTGCCCGTTTATTTCTGCAAAGAAACATATTTCGACCGGATATTACTTGAAATGTCTGTCTGTCTGTATGTATGTCTGTCTGTTCATCTGTTCATCCCTCTGTCTGTTTGTCTGTCTGTCTATCTGATGGTCTGTCCATCTGTCTGTCTGTTCATCTGTCGATCTTTCCGTCCGTCTGTCTGTCTGTCTGTCTGACGGTCTGTCCGTCTGTCTGTCTGTTCATCTGTCGATCTTTCCGTCCGTCTGTCTGTCTGTCTGTCTGTCCGTCTGTCTGTCTGTCTGTTCATCTGTCGATCTTTCCGTCTGTCTGTCTGTTTGTCTGTTCATCCGTCGATCTTTCTGTCTATCCGTCTATGTGTCTGTCTGTATGTCTGTCTGTCTGTTCATCTGTCCATCCGTCTGTTTGTCTATCTGTCTGTCTGTCTGTCTGTGTGTTTGTATGTCTGTTTGTCTGTCGGTCTGTATGTCTGTCCGTCCGTCTTTCCAACCGTTTATTTCTGCAAAGAAACATATTTCGACCGGATATTATTTAAAATGGTTGCCTTTTCAATTATTCTGGCTGTAATTACTTTTTACGGTTCTGTAGTAAATTAGGAACCCTTACATTTTCGCCATCTCCGTCTGTCTGTCTGTTTGTCTGTCTGTCTGACGGTCTGCCGTCTGTCTGTTCATCTGTCGATCTTTCTGTCTGTCTGTCTGTCTGTCTGTCTGTTCATCTGTCGATCTTTCTGTCTATCTATCTCAGTGTCTGTCTGTGTGTCTATGTGTCTGTATGTCTGTCTGTCTGTTCATCTGTCCATCCGTTGTCTGTCTGTTTGTTTGTCTGTCGGTCTGTATGTCTGTCCGTCCGTCTGTCTGCCCGTTTATTTCTGCAAAGAAACATATTTCGACCGGATATTACTTGAAATGATTGCCTTTTCAATTATTCTGGATGTAAGTACTTTTTATGGTTCCGTAGTAAATTAGGAACCCTTACAATTTCGTCATGTCAGTCTGTCTGTCTGTTCGTCCGTCCGTCTGACTGTCTATCTATCTGTTGGTTAGTCCTTCTTTCCATCCATCTATTCTTGGATCCGTCTAGAAATAGAAATAATTCTTAACAAACACAAAAAAAAACAATGTCCAGTAACAAAAAATAAAAATAAATTATGCGTTATTTCCGCAATTGTGATTAAGAACTCTGTTAATAACATTTTAAAATTCAAATTTAAACGAGCTTTTTTGTTACTGGCTGTGAAAGCGTTAACACTTTTTTCGTTAAAAAAAAAATTGTTATGATCGGGCATAGTTCAAATAAAAAAATAAAAAACCCTTATAGTTTCGCCATGTCCGTCTGTCCGTCTGTCTGTCCGTTAGTCCGTCTGTCTATCCGTCAGCATACTCTTCTTAGCATGGTGCTAGAGTGTGTCAGCGCTCTATCACTCTTCATCTATCGTTTCGTGCGGTAGTCCGTCTGTCTGTCCGCCCATTGCTTAGATCAGTGACCATTTGCAATTAGTTGTAGGTATACATATTAGTTAGGGCTTGTCCATTAATCACGTCATACGATTTTGGTATGTTTTAAACCCCCCCAGCCCCCATGGTGATATTTGGTGATATTTTCAGGCTAGCCAATATCACGTGTATTTTTTTGCCAACTGAAGTAGTCCTTTGAATAACACTTGAATTTACGTAATTGTTTGCCAACTACGAGCTAAATGATCCCAACGCTGGCCAAATATTTTGCTGCCGCAATATTATAATTACAACTATTACAAGGTTGTATGTTACATTTTTTCATAGTAGGGCATTTTCGCGAGAAGAGATCCAAAAACTTATTTTTCTGAAACAGGTAAATTTTATGTTTTTCCTGCTCAGAATCACGAGCTCTTTCGATCCTACTAGAAGAAAAAAAGTGTCCCAACTTTTTGTTTCTATTACGTAACCGTTTTTCAAACACTTTGTACAGCGGTTACAAAGTGGAGAGCATGTAAAATGTATGAAAAATGTGGGACCATTTTTTTCTTGTACTTTTTTTCTCCTAGATTGAAAGAACTCGTTATTCTGAGTAGGAAAAACATTAAATTTACGTACCTTAAAAAAAATTTTTTTTGGATCTCTTCTCGCGAAAATGCCCAGTACCGTGAAACTAAGTAGTCAACATTGCCCGCTTTTTTCGGAAATCCTAAAATATCTCAAAAAAATATATGAAACCTTGAAGTTTTTTCTGCTCAGCATGTGCACTGTGATCGTACGAATCGGCTCACATGAAGAAATAATTTTTAGATCATCATTTAGATCAGGTTTTTGTCGTTTTAAGGTGCGTGCAAACCAAAAGAGCATTCGCTGTTC
>JALPQI010031451.1:0-57627 GCA_025490895.1 Thaumatotibia leucotreta
TTACTTGGGAAATTAATAGAAGTTGCCTGGTATATCGGCTTTTGTTAATTTCGTAAAAAAAATTTTTTTTCGTTTTTATACGTAATAATTTAAATGGCAAGTGTGAGACAACCTTAAGAATAAGATCCCAGGTGACTGACGGCTGCTGACGACACATGTCAAAATAAGTAACATTAGGATGTAATAAAGGTTGCAGTACCCTTGTTCAGTCATTAAACTTATTTTTTTAATAACTCAATAACAGTAAGAGTTAAGACACTAGTTTCTTAGAGAAATTGATTATTTTTGACCTAAATAAGCTTCCCTTTAATTTAACGGAAATCAATAAAAACACGGTGTAGATACCTTTATATATTTAAATAATTGGCACAATAAAGAAGTATAATACTCAATTGAGATTAATAATAGTTATTTATTATACAAGGGGGCAAAGTTGTTGTTTAACTGTCGTGCCAATATTGAGACCTGAGCTAGCGAAAGATTCCAAAATTGAGCCACGAGCGTAGCGAGTGGTTCAAAAACTGGAATCTTGAGCATTGCGAAGGTCTCAAGGCACGAGAGTTGAACAAACTTTGCCGCCAAGTGTAATACAACTTTTTTCCCCTCACTATCGCGAGGAAATATGATTACAAATCTCATCCAAATGTAAATGAACTTAAAGAAACCATTTAAAACTCAATGTCGAAACGTATCGTAGAATAGAGTTACTTCTGGAAATTAAATATAGCGAATGGCTTACAAAGTCACCCATGAGAACAACCAATTTAACATGTGAGCTCCGATTGCGCATGTTTACTACGGTCATACAGATCCACTTATACTAGGCAGTAGGGGGCTATAGGAATTAGAGCAATGTCAAATTACTTTATTCACAAGTGTGTAAAAAGCGTTTTTACCCGCTCGTATTAAACGATAAACGAGCGCTTTACTAGCTAGTGAGGGGAAAAATAATAAGAATGTCACAAGTTATACAGAATTATTTAAAAAGCCACTTTGTGAATAATACATTTTGTCTAAAAGCCATCCGTGAAGATTTTGTTTAAATTTATTAATAGGTAAGCATTTAATGTCAGGCGGTAACTTGTTATAGATTTCTACGCACATTACAGCGCAATTTGTATGCAAAATTGTGTTACTTAAATTATACAAACATGCATTATTCTTAATATGTTAATAAGCCCTTTCTGTAACGAGCCACCTACAAACACGGATTACATGCAAGTTTTCATAATTTAAGTAACATAATTTTACATAAATCCTGCGTTACTCAGGAGACCGTAACCAAGGCAATAATAAATAATTGATCGAAAAAGTTGATTCACCCACATACATCATCAACGGGGTTCTGCCTTTTCTCTGAATTTTTTTGTCCGAATTTCATTTGCCAACCAACATTTCGTCGATGGTTCACTTTGACAACCAACAATTAGCATTTTTTTGTATGACAACGTTTCATTTGGCAGAATTATTAAAAAACAGATTATTGTAATGACACAATGCTTTTAGCATACTGATCTGATCAACTATTACACGAATAACGTTTCGCCAGTGTTTGAACTAAGTAAAATATACACATTTAAACCGATCTTTAAAATTATGATTGCTCATGTACTTGTCTTAGACAAAATATGAAGCTAATTAGTTAAAAAGAACCATAGTCAAAAAATATATGCAGATTTCTGAATCCTCTAAGAAAAGTACCAGCACTTTATCTGCTGTTGTTGATGTTGTTTAGCATGTTTCTGAACTTGCCTACAAAAAATACCGTTAAAAAACGTTTAACAGAGTTATGTTAGGTACGACGACGAGCGAAGCGAGGAGTGTTAGGTGAAACTGCGACCATACAGCGACCAGAACCGACTGTTTTGTTATTCCCTCGGCATTGCGTTCCCTCATCAGTTTCATCTAAATTACTGTTGTGTAGAACCCGACTTTTAATTCTTTATCAACATTAATATAAAACCCCTTGTAAGCTGTTATTAAAAAACATAAATATACCTGTATAAAATCCGCCCCAAACTATACTCAAAAACATTGGTCATTATTATAACAACAATCTGAGGACCCTTTGGCACAACTTTTGTATCGTTGTATAGATAGTTCCACGAGAGTTGAGGTCACGCACACATCAACATGTCATGTAAACACACGGGGAATTTGACATTAGTGTTCTTTTTTGTACTGACAGCAAACCCAATTGCAACTGTAAGATTGACCAAAAAGTTTCTTCAAGGGATTTGCTTCAATATTTTGACGCAAGTCATTCATTCATTCATTCATTCACTACATTTTTTGCAATTAGTACTTCATTTGGATGTGTGTGTAATCATTCACCTCAATTCTGGTGAAATTACCTATATTGATTTTAATGTAATTTTAAGTTATGTTATGTTTTATGCTAAAAAAAAAAATTTTATTTCATGTCATTTCATACCTTCAGTTTCGTCAACGTAAATCCCATCGTCGCTGGATTCGCTCGTATTCTTCAACTTTAGTTCATTGCCAGAGTACGCTTGCACGAGCTCTTCAAATGTCTAAAATATAAATTATAATGGTGTAAGCTTGTTAATATGTTTTTCTACTCGCCTACTGTAATGTTCGAATCAAGATTACGTGGGTGGATCAACTTTTTTCTGTCTAGTATTACCATGGTTACGGTCGCCCGAGTCACGCTGGTTTTATGCTTAATTATGCTACTTAAACTATGCAAACATGCATTATTCTGGTGTTAATAAACCTTTTCCTTGATGAGCCTTCTACAAACATGGACTATATGCATGCTTACATAAATTAAGTAGCATAACTTTGTATAAAACCATCGTGACTCAAGCGACCGTAACCATGGCAATATCAGACAGAAAAAAATTGATTACCCACGTATACAAAATTATAATAATATACATTTACGTTGCGTTCGCAACACAACTATAATTAACTCATAAGACAACGCTGTAAGTCTATAATAAATTTGACCAATCGCGTGCCAGCAAAAAAGACACCAACGAGCGGCCACCTCAGGAACTGCACTTCGTTTCGGCGTATTTATTTCATTATTTAAATTTGTTCACCTAATCAATTTTATTCAGTAAGTTTATACCAAATAAAGTTAATACCAGTTGGCCGTGTGGTGACGGCAGTAAGAATACATTTGTCACCACCCCAACTCTTCCCGCGGGAGTCGTAAGAGTCGACTAAGGGATTGAAGTGTCACTGACCATTCTTTAATTTTATTGATGACGGGCTGCAGCGTCATCATAGTGGACACATTACTGCGATCGCCAATCCGCTTGCCCAGCGTGGTGATTATGGCCATTTACCTCCTAATGCGTCTATACGCATAGTTGATAGGAGAGGCCTACGTCCAGCAGTGGACTGAGATAGGCTGATGATGTGATACCAAATAAAATAAAAAAATCCGTGGATGGTCCTCTGTTTTTTTTGGAATCGAATCTATCGTGTGTGAAGTGGCTAAGATGCCTTCCACGAGAATGTCGGTAGCGTGACGCTGTTCTTCGCGTACATCGAAGAAAGTTACGAATACAATTTTTGGTGTATCTTGATTTTATAACTGGGTGTTTGTATTTATAGTGAATTCTCGCACTTTCCATATATTTATAAGGTAGCTGTCATAGCCGTCAAGTTCACGACAAAGTTGTTTTTTTTCGTGGAATGCACCCTAAAAATTGATTTTTTTTAAATCCTGCGCCAAGTTCAAGGCAGCCATTACAAATTTATACAAAATAAAACTTGCAGAAATTTTAAATTCCTAAATATTTTTTGTTCCTTTGTTGCATTAGTTTAGGTTTATGCACGTATGTTAAGTGTAACTTAATTTTGTGTTACTCGTGATTTGCATGTTAGTAAATTTACTTAGTATTGTATAATTATTATGTTCTCAGTGAGATACCTACGTATTTTGAAGCATCTGTATTCAAGAACGTTTTTACCTGTTAACCTTTTGACCGCCGTAGTCTGATATATCAGACAATCAATACCCAGCTCGTATCGCCGCAGTCTGATAAATAAGACAATTTTTTTCATGTTTTTCTCAAGATATTCTTTACTTTTACAGAGCTTACTTTGGTTCTTTGCATAAGTAAGTCGCAGTAATTATTAATTAAGTAACAGTGAGACTGATCTGTTGATTATATTATATTTTCTAGATGAAAATAAACTTCAATTATACCATTAGATTATGTATGATTTTACCCCAAGTCTCGTAGCCAAAGTCTTATATAAAAGACACTAGTGATGTGACGATGATTGGTATTGGCATATCTACGTCGACTTTCTCATTCGATATTTAGATTTACGACGTAAGATTTATGCATGCGCCTGACCTTACTTAGCTAACCTCAATACTCAATACTCAATCTTTATTGCACTTATAATGTGGTTTACAAGGTGTTACACAGTAAGTTACAGAGACATTATAACGGGTGCGTGAAGTTAGCATATCAAGTGTGAGCAGATCACGTTTTTATTGGAGTTCCTATAGCATGCACAATAGTTCTAGAGTTTCTGATACTTTTTAACGATAGTTCTATAATTTTTTGGAAAAAAAATGATGTCACTGTTTTCTTCAAAATGATATGCTAACTTCACGCGTTAGCATATCAAATCGATCCGATTACAATGAAACTCGCAGGATAGATTCATTACGTAGAAATAGAAAGTTCCTGACACAAGCAATACGTATTTTACCAGTTTATCGACACACAAAACAAAATGAATCGTTGTCAGAAACGGCATTTACTCAAAGTTCAGGTGTGCTATGCTGGGGCATTTTCGGCAGTTCCAGGATAGTTTTTATTCTTAAACGATAGCTACGGCTCCGGTATTGTCAAAACCAAAGAGTTCTCTGCTCTGGTAAAATTATTAAAGTGACAAAAAAAATATTCTTAAATCCCTGTTGGGCACGGCAATTTTTTTGTCGAGAGAGGGAGGCTTATAATTAAAGTAAATTGGTATTCTGGTATCTACGGCACAATTTAAGCGGCTACTAATTAAATATTGGAACTATGTTATTGTTATTACATTTTTTGTTTTGTATGTATTTTTTGTGTTTATAATGATTTTAAGTTATTGCATAGTTTTAGGTTGGTGTATAATTTTATTGTTGTACTATTTTGTAATCTAATATTAAATATGTTATTTGTTCTTGTTTATTCTAATGAATCTTCCATGTATTCTTGTATTGTATAATATGTCTTACTGATGAGAAACTTTTTTACTCTATTAATGAATTTTGTTGTATTGCTTTCTTGTCTGAATGAAACTGGTAGTTTGTTATACAATTTTATTGTCATATCATTAAGTTTACGCGATGGGGGCAAGATTAGTTTATATTTGTGGCGTATTGGGCGTGTAGCAGGTAAGTCATCGCGTTTTGTGTAAAGCTGTTGCTGGTTACGTACAAATTTGCATGCTTCGAGGATATATATGCTTGGTAATGTAAGTATTTCATGTTTTAGGAAGTAAGGACGGCAGCTATCTGTTTGTTTAACATTTACAAGGATGCGGATCATTTTTTTTGTAGGGTGAATAGCGATAGCATGTCAGTGCTATTGCCCCATAAAACAATCCCGTACTGGAGCCAAGAGTAGGCGTATGCATAGTACGTGATTAAAGCTGTAGAGAGATCAGTAGTTTTTTTTATTTCTCGAAGGGCATAAATAAATTTAGATATTTTTGTGTGGATTTTTTTAACATGGGACTTCCAATTCACATGGGTATCAATATTTACCTATTTGGTCACTTCGATATATTCTTATAAAATTATGACGTAAGTTGTCTAGTAAATCGTCTACAATATCGTCCGCTGAAGAATTATTTAGAATTTTAGAAGGAGCGGACGAAAATGAAGATTTCGAATCTGTCATAAAAATAATCTGCCGTAACCAGAATCTGTCCTTAACTGAATCAAGTTACTCAATGACTTAAGTAGCCACACCAAGTGTTGATACATTCGCTTCATACGCAATTACCATGTAGATACTCCTTCGGCAGTTCTAGGTGCACGTTCAGTGTCTGGAAACTTGACTCTCAACACGACATGCCGTGATGGCCTCGCAGTACATGATAGAGTACCTAATCCTTGTCATTGTGATACCATTCACTCTTTGGACATTTTGATTCCATGGATGTTTTGACCCTTGGACATTTTGACATATTTGAGTCCTTGGAAGTTTTCAAAGTTGAACTTAGAAATAAATATATTTGAATTGTATTAGTGCCTACCTACCAGGGTTTATCAGTGAAGTCTAATTTTTATAGATGGTAGAATATTTGAATCGATAAATAAGGGAAGACTCTGTTATCGTGGTTCATCGGTAACCCCTACCAAGTCATTGTATTCCGCTATAATAATTCACAGACTACGCCATCGTCTTAAAAATGAGACCGCATGTGACGTCAAAGATGTAAGATAGAAAATTTTAGTGATGTGGATTACTCGATATTTCAAAATTATGTTCAGTCAACAAAATATATAAGATTGGTACTGTTTAGTAGTTTAAACAATTTGAGTACTATTAATGTTGAGTTTACAATATTTATTTATCAATAGAATTGTAAAATTGTATGATTTATTAAGCCAAACAACGTTGAAATTTTCAGATTCGATACGTTTCTAATGCGATCAATCCTCTCCCTACTAGTGCCAACTTATCAACGAAAAAACAATCAAGCCTTCGCCAATGTCTGAAATAGTAGACCGCTCATGACGTCACAGATACGAAATGAGAAATAATAGTGATGTAGCAACATCCATCAATAAATTTGCATAGCTGGTAAAATTCATAGATTCAAACCATTAATAAAAGGGACGAAACCATAATAAAGACATTTGTAAACGTGATCTAATTATAATAATATAATATTTAATGACAAGGTGGTAAAAAACGAAGTTAATCACAGTAAAATATAAACAATAAAATATTTCATCGTAAGATTCGGATGCGCGCTTCGGTTGCGTGCGGTCGCGTGCAGTGGTACCCGTGCCATTTTAATTTGTAAATTTGAGAAACTAATTTTGTGATTGGTTGAGTTTGTTAAAATCGTTTTCTTGTTCCTCTTGCGAATTTTATACGAGGCGCTCCTCCTACTGGGCGTGTCTAGAGAGTGACGGCTGCTGTTTTGACCGCGTGTTGCCGGGATTTGAACCCGAGTACGCGGCGTGGGAGCCGATCGCCGTACCGCTGAGCCAAACGTGAGATAAACAACAGCGGCGAACATCGACTACGCTTTAAGTGCTACGAGCCTGTGTGACGACAGCCTCTACGGACATAACTGCTACGCCGCATCTGCATGTGCTACGAACTTCTTACGCTACGCAGTTTTGCTTCGTTTATTAGAAATTAAAACGGACTTGAGTGAAGTATGTCCCCGCCTAACAGTAATAAGTCTCAATGCGCCGCGGGTTGTCAGGATGATATACCGGACGATAAAGCAAACACAATTAAGTGCAAAGCGGCAAGGTGTCACAAACTTTTCCACACCAGGTGTGTTAGTGCGGCGAAATTCTCTCAAGCTCAAATAAATTCCTGGGTGTGCCCAGACTGCAAGGCTACAACGAGAAAGGGGGGCGACAATTCCCTTACGCCAGTACGAGGTAATCCAACCGCTGACGCGAGCCGATCTCAGTTGCCGTCTGATAATGTCACGGTGCGTAATAAAAAGACTCAGTCATACTCCGGTATAAATATTATTAATGCCGATTTAAAAGAACCGGAAAAGTTACTAGCGCCGTCGGATGGTGATCCTGGAGTATCTAGTCGACTTCAACTTCCTTGTTCGGAGCGTGTCAACGAGGACTCGGAAATCTCAACCTTAACTGCGGAGATCAGAGGCCTGCGTGGTGAGGTGTCCAATATACAGATTCAAATAAAAGAAGTGCTTAGCAAACTTGCGCACCATACCGACCGCTTGGAGTGTATATCGAACAGAATTTCGGACAGCGAGTTAAGAATAAAATATCTTGAAGACAAGCAAGGGCAGACCACTGACCTTCAGGAAACAGTCTCTAGGCTTCAGGACCAGTTGAACAGGCAAGAACAGGTCGCATTGAGAAATGATGTTGAGATTATTGGGTGCCCTGAAAGTCCTAATGAAAATCCTATCCACATTGTCCTCTCTGTTGCAACGAAAATCGGACTAGATTTCTCTCATAGTGACATTGATGCGGCCTGGAGGGCAGGCCCTAGATTCCGCCCTGCTACGGCGCCAGACATGAAAGGGGTTAACCACCGAGTACATCCTCGTCCGATTGCCGTCCGCTTCATCCGTCGATCGATGCGTGACGATTTCCTAAAAGCTGCGAAATCTAGGCGGAACGTTACGGCTGAAGATCTAGTGATAAATGGCAAGTGTACTCAGAGAATTTTCGTTAACGAGCGGTTAACCAGAGATAACCGGCTGCTTTTTCGTGCTGCAAGAGAACGGGCGACGGTTGCTAAGTTCAAACACTGCTGGACATCATCAGGTTCGGTTTATGTGCGAAAGTACGACGGAGCTGCCGCTATTCATATCCGCAGTCCCTTGGACTTGGACCATGTTTTTGGGAATATTTACAAGGAGCACGAAAACAGCTGTGCAATGCTCGGCAGCGGAACTGCGGTGGACTCTACAGATTCTCGGAGTACGGCGGCAGTTTCAGAAAGAGCAGATCCATCAGGAGTGTAGCATTTGTGCTTCAATATGTTTCCAAACCCGTCCATGCTCATATTTTACCTGCATGTTAGTCATACTGTATATAATATTACTGCTAATTTTACACGTTTATTCTTACACTTACACACTTATTTCCACACATACACTTAATAACAGAGGTCATATTTATATTTCTCAAGTGCATCCGTTTCAGCAACAGGTCTCTAGTCGCCTACCTAGCTGCTTTTTTCTTAAGCCATGGCCGGACTAGACATGGGAAATGAACTTGACAATTCTTTCCCTGTTAACTGTCATGTTGCTGATTCGGCGGAGCACTGTTTAAAAATTATAACTTCTAGCTTCTCTATCAAAGTTCTTACTTTTAACATAAGAAGCCTTCAACATAACTTTAACCAGTTTCTAGTAACCTTCAACCGACTAAAAATTGATTTTGACGTTGTTGTTCTGACTGAATGTTGGCTGAAGGACGGGTCTGCTATTGGTCAACTCGAGGGATATAATTCTTACCGCACTGTAAGATCTTATAATCAAGCTAGCGGTGTAGTCGCGTATGTCAGGAAAGACCTAAATGCTATAGTTACCGAACCACTAATTCAGGACACGGATTGTCTTTTTATACGTGTACCAGATCATTTTTCATTGCTAGGTTTATACCGTTCTCCTTCTTTTGTGAACCCTTTTCCCTTCATTCACTCCTTAGATTCGTTTATTAAAAATGATACTCTGAGCCCTAACTGCTTTATAGTTACGGGTGATATTAATATCAACATTAACTCTCCGTCAGATGTTCATGTTTCGGAATACCTATATATGTTGGCTGGTTTAGGCTTTATACCGGCTATTGATAAACCTACGAGAAATAACACCTGCCTTGATCATTTCTTTGTGAGGTCGGTGAAAGATTTTGCGTCGGCAGTTTGTGTCTCTGATATTACTGACCACGACTTAGTTATGATCGGCCTTACGACTCCTAACAAAGCTAAGCCCGCCAAACCATCCAGATTTGTTATCAAGCATGATTTTAAAGCTATGTGTGCGGAACTTGAACACGAGAACTGGCAGGCAGTCACTAGTAGGACTTCAGCTTCTGAAGCCGCCGATACATTCTCCTCTATATTGACTAAATTAGTATCAAAATATACATCTCGTAAATTTGTAAGTAATTCAAAACTTATTTTAAAACCTTGGATGACTCCAGGTTTGATTAAATGTGCTAGAGTCAAGGATAAACTGCACCTTAATTACAAGAAAAATCCACTAAATGAAATAGCGAAAGTAACTTATACCAGATACCGGAACTTTTATATAAATATTTTGCGAAATACCAAGCATGACTATGATCGGAGGCAACTTTTAGATAACAAAGATAACCCAAGGAAGCTTTGGAATACTATCAGAGACATAACTCACCTCAAGCGGGATAGGCATACACCCCATGAATTAGCGTCTATTAAACCTAATATTTCTGATTCCCTCAATTACACCAATGATTTTTTCTCATCAGTGGGTAAAAACCTGGCAACTAACATACTCCTCGAAAAAAACACTACCGAGGCAAATCTTGCATCTGAAGTTACTGTAACTAATTCCTCCTTTAAGTCTATGTTTTTAAATCCTACTGATGTTAGTGAAGTAGAGGAATTAATAATGTCCTTGAAGTGCAATTGCGCGTCCGGTATCGACGATATAAACACGAGTATCCTAAAGAATCTAAAAGCCTATATCGTCAAGCCGCTTGTTTATATTTTTAACCTGAGCATTTCTTCAGGCTGTTTTCCAGAAGGATGGAAGGTTGCTGCCTTGGTCCCAATTCACAAAGGAGGTGACAAGAGCTATCCGGGAAATTATCGTCCTATTTCTCTCCTTAGTAATTTATCTAAGATGCTAGAAAAGATTGTTAATAAACAATTGATTAATTTCCTTGAAGCGGGACACCTGCTCTCCCAAAGACAATTTGGTTTTCGGAAAGGCAAGTCTACTGAACAGGCTGCCACCTTGCTGGTCAATCTTGTCTCGTCTTACCTTGACAAAGGTGAATCTTGCGTGGGAATCTTCTTGGACCTGGCCAAGGCGTTTGACACCGTCTCAATCCCGATATTACTGAGGAAACTTGAACTGTTGGGAATTCGTGGTATCGCTTGGAGTTGGTTCAATAGTTATCTCACGAACCGGAAGCAGTGTGTCAAATTCAGTGGCTTGGTCAGTGAATCAGTCCCGATATCCTTCGGTGTACCGCAGGGAAGTATTCTCGGTCCTACCCTGTTTCTGATTTACCTTAACGACATGCTCTCTTTATCTGTTAGACAGGCTGAGATCATCTGCTATGCGGACGACACTGCTCTGCTATTCCACGATGTTTCCTGGGAGCGTTGTTTTGCAGCTGCGGAAACAGGTCTGTCGGTGATCGCCAAATGGCTTGCTGACAACCTGCTTTCGCTCAATATTTTAAAAACAAATTATTTGTGTTTTTACAAAACTGGTTCCTCTGCCCCCCGCTCACGTCCTGATCTCAAGCTCTTTTATGACAGTTCACCACATTCAATTATTAATTCAAGTGGAGTCTGCGATGTAGTGAAGAGTTGTAAATCTATTAAGTATTTGGGCATTACACTGGATGAAAATCTAAACTTTAAGAAACACATCGAGGCAGTGTCGGCCAGAGTCAGAAAGGTAGTATTCATTATGAAGTTACTAAGAAAATCTGCGTCAATGGAATTACTAAAACTTGTATATGTTTCGATGTGTGAGTCTATCCTGTCGTACTGTATTGGCGTCTGGGGGGGTTCCACTAGCTCTGCACTTCTACCTCTTGAAAGAGCTCAGCGGTTTGTTCTTAAAGTTATGCTTGGGAAGCCCCGGTGGTTCTCTACGGTTGCCCTTTTTCAACTCGCTGACGTCCTCAGTGTTAGACAATTAATGATTCTGCGAGTTACAATGGATATACACCTTAATACTTTAAAATCTAAAGAATATCCTGTTCTTATTAGTAAACGTATTTTTAAAATACCTATTCCTAGCGTAAATACTGTATTTGCAAGGCGATTCCCTAGGTCTCTGCATCCGTATATTTACAATTCAGTAGAAAAAGCATGTCACATTGCTAGTAATTCTCCTCGTGAAGCAAAAATCAAGATTCGGAACTGGTTGAAAGGACTTGGCTACAGCCAAACCGAGAAGCTCCTAAAGGTCTTAACTTAAAATGATAATTACATACATCTACGATCTCAAAAACGGCCTCTCACCCACTCCTATAACATTATCTCTCTCACACACACACACACACACGCACCCACTCACACACGTTCCCACTCACACGTACACTTCCTAACACACAAACATACAGACAGATATTGTTTACTCAATAGATATAAGTATCAGTGTAATTAGTCTCGCTCATCTTTCAATAAATCTTTAGTATCATATTTTTTGTAAAGTGAATCTTAGCAACGGCTGTAGGTAATCGAAGTAAAACAAAATGTAAATCACTTCCTTTAAAACCGAATCTGGTCGCCACGTGACAGGCATTGCCTAGTGTGGGGCCGCAGGATATTTTTGTATTAGTTTTAAGGTTTTTCATTTCAAATAAATAATTTTTATTTTTTTATTTTTATTTTATTTTTAAGTTATGTGGCAAGCATTACACAGTTTGTTATAACTTAGTATAGGCGGCGACACGGGCACGTCCGATGACATCGCAAGCGGCGTTCAAAAGGTTAATTATTGTTCATCACGTGTATCATTTCCGATACTCTAGAATGTTCGCGCACAGGCCCCACCGACCCGACCTAACTTGGGAACTTTCTAGAGTCGAGTCATCTCGAACTTTGTAGATTTGAGTGGCTTGTATAAATACCCAGCATGTCCCGGCCGAGGGGGAGTTTCAATCGAGACAGCGACGAGCTAACTCAGAGCGGAAACTGCGGATCTAACGGTGAATTTGAGAGTGTAAAAGTGGACCAGTGTGAAGTGTTAAGTGTGATTAGTGTTTTAGTTTAGTGTTTGTTCTTTTAATTAGTAATTAAATTAGCAGTTTTAATTATTGGCTTATTTATACATTTTCTATAGAAAATCCGCCCCACGAACGTAACAATACCTGTTCTTCTAACAACGCCAAGGCATGTGGTCTGGAACGGAAATGCCCGGACTGGTCGTTGATAGGGTACACACCGTTGCAGGAGTCGCAGTAACTGACAGCTTCGGGTGATTTGGCAGATTTGTCCGTATCGTAGTGAAGTGTAACTTAATTTTGTGTTACTCATAATTTGCATGTTAGTAAATTTTCTTAGTATTGTATAATTATTATGTTCTCAGGGAGATACGTATTTGGAAGCATCTGTATTCAAGAACGTTTGTACCTGTTAATTATTGTTCATCACATGTATGATTTCCGATACTCTAGAATGTTCGCGCACAGGCCCCACCGATCCCACCTAACTCGGGAACTTTCTAGAGTCGAGTCATCCTCCGTAGCCTAGTTGGTAGTGACCCTGCCTACGAAGCTGGAGGTTCCGGGTTCGAATCCCGGCGAGGGTATTATTTGTGTATTTATTTATCACAAATATTTGTTCCTTGGTCATGGCTGTCTATGTATTTAAGTATCTATATGTATTTATCTATTATATATATCGTCGCCTGGTACCCACATCACAAGCCTTAATTGAGCTTACCGTGGGACTAGGTCGATTTGTGTAAGATGTCCCAAGATATTTATTTTATTTTTTATTTTTTATCTCGAACTTTGTAGATTTGAGTGGCTTGTATAAATACCCAGCATGTCCCGGCCGAGGGGGAGTTTCAATCGAGACAGCGAAGACTAACTCAGAGCGGAGAGTGCGGATCTAACGGCGAGTTTGAGAGTGGAAAAGTGGACCAGTGTGAAGTGTTAAGTGTGATTAGTGTTTTAGTTTAGTATTTGTTCTTTTAATTAGTAATTAAATTAGCAGTTTTAATTATTGGCTTATTTATACATTTTCTATAGAAAACCCACCCCACGTACGTAACAATACCTATTATATATATTGATATTTATAGCTTTATCATCTATATATTGCATATCTATAGAAACTATATTATTAGCAAGTACTCATATTTTGTTAGTGTATTTAAGTATGAACTCTTCACATGCCGCACCATCCCTTAACTTGGCAGTGTATCTTTAAAGATACATACTTTTTGACCCACTTTGTGTATTTTTTTAAAAACAGAATTTTTTGCTCTACACAGCGGCGAGGAGGCTAGAACGCACGATTTTTTCAAATTCTGCCAAGTTTAGGGTTAATGTTTTCTGTTTGGCCTGTAGGTTAACTGGTAGAGAATGCCTTATAGCATTAAGTCCGCCTGTTGTATCTGTATTTTTTACTGTACAATAAAGTTTTAAATAAATAAATACGTATGTGGAAGCATCTGTATTCAAGAACGTTTGTACCTATTAATTATTGTTCATCACATGTATGATTTCCGTGTTACCTCCTAATAAATGCACCCTAAGAAGAAATCTAAGGAATATACATTACCTGTTCCTCTAACAACGCCAAGGCATGTGACCTGGAACGGAAATGCGCGGACTGGTCGTTGATAGGGTACACACCGTTGCAGGAGTCACAATAACTGACAGCTTCGGGTGTTTTGGCAGATTTGTCCGTATCGGTTGACACATTGCTGGGAACTGTAACAAATTACAACAGACTTTAAGGTCCGACCGAGGCCCCGTATTTTAGTGTCGACCGAGACCGAGACCGAGAATAAATTTGGGTTATTTGCGAATCGTCTAGAACGCAAAATTACTAGTTTGTTGTTGTGCCTAAACTGCAGTTTACCCAACGTGCAATCGGTCTAAATCTCAAATTGACTAAAACGCAAAATGTAGGCATTTTGCGTTTTAGTCAATTCGTATTCGTATTCTGCCTATGACTAAACCGCAAAATATCTGAACAGTTGAGTACAAAAGTTTAATGATACAGAATCAAAAGATGAACCAGATGGCGTGAGTCATTAGTTATTAATCACCAATATTGATGATTCCTTTTCAGATAATATGTAGAAAATATATTTTTTGCATACAAAGGGTTAGTAGCAACTGGTCTACAACGCAAAACGTCTACAGTATTTTTTCTGTTTTATCATAACTTTAATGCACATATTAATGCACATAACTTTTAATGCACATAACGGAGCCCCGCTGGCGCGGGGCTCCGTTATGTGCATTTTGGCCTTTTTGTTGAATGTTTAAAAAATTGTTGCATGATACTTACTCTCAGCGGAGTCCCCAGATCCAGCAAGGTGACTGCTCAGTCTGTCTAACGCAGCAGCGGCCAGCTCTTTAGCGGCTCTGTGTCCTGAACTATTGTTATGGGACGGTGACGTCTCAATGTGACAGAGATTGCAGTACATGATGCCAGTGCTGGTAACAGAAATCAATTATTTAAACACAGATAAACAAAAATAAATATAAAGAAATAAGCTTTTATGGAGCACAGACTTGGTCTTTGAAGAAAGCTCAGAAATCCCTCAAGGTTTGTCAGCGGGCCATAGAGCGTAGTATTTTGAGCGTGAAATTAATCGATCGCATCAAGAATACAATACTCCAGAACGGGAATAATAGACTTAGCTGCAACTGCCGCCAAGCTTAAATGGGACTGGGCGGGACACGTCTGTCGGATGCCAGATAACCTGTGGGCTAAGCTAACCACACGTTGGGTGCCACAACTTGTAAGGCGTCGCGGTAGACCGCGCCAGAGATGGCGTGACGAGCTTGACGCCTTTGACAAGGACTGGTGGGAGAATTCAGGGGATAGGGATACGCGAAAGAGTTTGAGGGAGGCCTTTGTCTGCAGTGCAGAGACAGCATAGGCTCTAAATAAAGCTTGTTCACGAAATAAAGTAGCCATCGTAAAATCAGCCTCTACTGTTACACAACATTACCATTTAGTTCTAACAGCCATGGGACTGTAAATTAATTCTTCTGTTTTATGTTTAACAATCCAATATCCAAAAGGATTCGCTGAAAAGTCGTCAAAATCTAAATAACTTCAGATAATGCTTAATGCAAAAGTTCAGTCCCAAAAAAGAGCGAACTTCCGAGACGATTTCAACAATGTTAGACTTGAAATAGTTAGTAAAATTTGTAGACACCAGATTCACAGTTTATTACAGTATCGGTAATGTAATTCAGTTAAGACCCATAGGCAAACTAAATGACCCAAAATGGTAAAATAAGAAGAAACACTACTTAAATCCAAAAGTTTAAATAAAAGTCTATATCAACCACAGCGCTCGAGAAGATAGGCAAAGAGCCCTTCTTTGTAATAACATGCATACAAAGGTATGGTCTCATACAAAAAAAAAAAATACAGCAATTGCTACTTTATTTCGTGAACAAGCCTTTAATAATAATAGGCTTCTATGTGGACATAATCTCTTGTACGCTTGGTAGCAGATCTGCTCGGCTCTATTACAATTTCAATCACTTATTTTTTATGATATTCTGTCACATCACCCAGGGGATAACAGTTGCATAGTTTGTTAGAAGAAAGTATCCTGCATAGAGTGCACAGTCAACTAACATGATTAGTGGGTGTCCACCTTGGAAAGTCCATGTAACTTAGGGTTGCCACCTTTTTTTGAAGACAAAATAGTATTTTCATAAAATTGTTAAAATAATATAGTACTTACAGGAAAAGTGAGGAAAAAAATAGTACACCTATTTACAAATTGTAGTTGCCTCGAATTCCGCGAATGCGTTCCGTTTCAAAATTCCAAACAATCACAAAATTGGAGCCACTGGCGATATAATAAAAATATAGTATTTTACGTACCATATTGTTATTGTATATTATACCGGGTGGCCCATTCAAATCGGTCAGTATGGGAAAGTCTGAAACTATAAGACATAAGAAGATTTGTTCTTAGGAACCATGTCATTGATTTTGATAATAAGGAAACTGCGCTGATAAATACGAAAAAAAAGAAATTTTATTTTTCTTAACATTTACATAATAAACACCTAGTAAAATAAATTTAAGTACGTGAAAACAATGAATTCCATTCATTTTAGACATTATGTTTCTAAGAGACATTTACTGCTTAAGACCTACACAAACGATATCTGAATAGAAATGGTGTATGTTTATTTTTTCAAAACAACCGGGTTCGATTCCCTGGCTGGGTACAGTTTATTTTTCAAATGTATGAATTCAGTTTTTCTTTTTATCAAAATCGATGACATGGTTCCTAAGAACAAATCTTCGTATGTCTTATAGTTTCAGTCTTTCCCATACTGACCGATTTGAATGGGCCACCCTGTATAGTAAAATCGAGTAAAATATAGTATGATACTATATATTATAGTACGGGAGGCAACCCTATTGTAACACTCAAAAAATTTAAAGTTTCGTAGAAACTTTGATTTTAAGGGTGAACCAGGAGAACCGAACGAATGACATAAAAAAGTGATTGACCCAAAAACTAATTTCGATTGCTGCTCTTGCATACTAAATGTAAACCGAATCACACATCATCACACAAGTATGTAATGTACCTTACCTACATACCTATACAGGGTGAAACATGAGTCGTGGACAGTAATACGTTTTTCTAACTCTATAAACAACTAACAATTGAATGCCCCAGTAGTTACATAGAAATACTTCTTTTTTGGATTTTTTGTGGATCTTTCTAATTTTAAAGGTGTTTTCAGAAATGATAACGGCTATTTAAGCTATTTAAAACGTTAAATGTAATAAATATTATTCAATTTTACACAAAATTACGTTGTTGAATTGAATTGACGTTATAATTACATCAATTTGAAGAGGTAGGTACCTAATTTGTCTTAAAAATCCGTTTGGATATCCTAAAGCCAAAAAATACAAAAACAAACCGAAAAAAAACTAAAAATAAATAAATAACTTGTCAATTTTTAAGTAACTTGTGGGGCATTTAATTGTTAGATGTTTATAAAGTTACAAAAATGTATTACTGTTCACGACTCATGTTTCACCCCGTATATAATATTAATCACTTGTCTCCAACAAAGTTTATCACTTTTGTGGTATGAGTATTTCCATAACATACATTAAGCCTTTGTATCCCGGAATGTAGATCCACATATGAGAAAACTATGTATATTAGTGTAAGAATGTTAATAGTGTAAGATTGTTCATGTATATCTCGTCGGCTGGCAAGCAAAACTCACTATAAAAACTGTCACTACTCTTAGCAACCTCTTATGTCAGTATTAAATGAAAACGGAGATACGAGCTTTATTTCAAGTAGGTATTTGTTACTTAGTGAGTTTTGCTTGTCAACCGACGATCTTAAGTCTTCCTGTAGACAAACTGTCTCAATCGTTTTACAGGACTTTTGTTAATTTCAGAACTATGTAGTATTCTTAATAAATAAATAATAATGAGAACGAAAACAAAAACATATCGAAAAAATATTTGCGGCACACAAGAGTTTAAGTTACAACCAGATGATTAATCCATTTAGGTCTTTATGGACAAAATAATAATAAATAAATGAAAAACAAAGAAAAAAACAACTATGAACAATTTCTCCTAGATTCCATTATCAGACCCCAACTTAATTTTTAAACTAAAATTTATTAATACTTAATACTATGAGCCTTGCCAAGAACCCCTATTCGGGGGTGGGCCTCCTCCAAATTATTCTGATGACATCATCCTCCCATCTCATGTGAGGTCTTCCTCTGCGACGCTTACCAACTGGACCTTTCCAAGATGTGACCCTTTTAGTCCACCTGTCATCCTGTAGTCGAGCCACATGTCCCGCCCACTTCCATTTGAGCTTTTGAGCGTTTTGGGCATCAGCAGCTTTAGTTAAATTTCGTATTTTTGAATAAAGTATTTTTTGCACTTTCTTTATACTCGTCATTCTACGCTCGATTCCCCTTTGACAAGAGTCTATTTTGTTTTTAACATTTGTTGTGAATTTCCATGACTGATCCCACCTATTGGTATACATATTTACAAATTATGTAAATATACCAATAGATATGTATATAATAGTATGGTTCAGCGAAATCAGCTTGTTTTATTTCATAGCAAGTTTGAGAAAAGCACTATACATATCTCGGAGAGAAACAGGGTTACAGGCCCCGTATCCTTTTAATTATATCCTATATATTTTCTATATTTTTTTTTAAATACAAAAGCCTGCACCACTCAAACTTTCCTTTTTGCCCAATGGTTGACTGGTAGAGAATGCCTTAAGACATTCAAGACTTAAGTGCAATAAGGTTTTAAATAAATAAATATCGAAGATATCTACTTGGCCTGTAACCCTTTGTTTCCCGTCCTCTATAGTAAAGTACTATTGCTTTATTTATACCATAAACTAATAAGTTAATAAAAATACACAAAATATAACTTATGTTATAAATATAATTTATGTATCATTTAGTTCTACTATTCTAATTTAAGTTTACCTTTTTACACCAAATAAATGAATTCTATTCTATTCTATTCTATTCCATTTACTCCCCAAATCACTCTATTGTGACGTCACCGCTACAACAATCCAGGGCCTTGTTATCACTTAACATAGTACTGAATGGCGAGAGCCTACTAACCTGCTATGTCCAGTTTTATAGTCAAACATCGTACTTCGTTTATTAACTATGTACGTACTTAACTTACAAACAGAATAAGTATAAATAAACCTCTACTGGTATTTTAGATGAGTTGTCTGGCAGTTTCAGAGCGCCGACTAGGGTTTCCGGCACTGAATATGTTAAATATCGTAATCTATATAATACATACTGTTGCTCACACATGAAAGATAGACGATAGATAATCTGTTTACATGTACATATTGTTATTTTGTTATCTTGGCTGCTTTATTAATTACAAGAATTAGATAAGGACAATGGTTTTCCTTGAATTTTACGACAATTTCGTCATAACGTGCAATACAAAACAAGTTATTTTAAACAAGTTTTACGTATTGTAATACTTAAGACTATTAGTATGAATATATCTGATTATTTAACTTACTCTACAATAGACTGGAATCCTTATTAATCCACAAATTTAGTAACAATTTTTTTCCAGCATCCGCCAAGTCGGTAGTAGGTAAATAAAAAGCACAGTTGACAAATACACAACTTGTTTTTCTGACGTCATTTACGTCAAATCGGTCAGAGGAGTGTTCAGAACTAGGAAAGTAAGGAAAGGATACTTGGCAAAAAAAACAACAGTTCGATTACTATTATTTGTATAATTAGTACCGTTCAATAAAGTTATAGCTACTTAATAATGTTAAAAGATTATAAAACCTTACAATAACGACAGCGTTTGGAGGGAAAATACTAAATTACAGTCATAACAAGCACTGCAGAAAATATTTGTTTTCGAACGCCGGCCGCGTTCACCATTTGAATTTGACCAAAGATTTAAATAATTCCCGAACGTTATTATTTATTAAGCTGTCAAAATTGTCAAACAAGACAGTGAAAGACACTCGTACTCAACGAGAAAAGTGCATAAATTAACATTTGCATTTTCATTTTGCTGTTAAAATACTTTTTAGAATGAGTGAAACTGATTCAAAACTGTGTAAAATTTGCTTGAACAACAATACACAGCCAGGCTTGTTCGATAACCCGTCCGTAAATAAGTTTTTCAGTCATGTTTTGGGTATTCCTGTAAGTAATTACTGATTCTATTCTATACAAAACATGTTAGGATATCGAGAAGAATAAGAATTATAATTTTGTTCTGTTCATAGAGAGAGGTCCTTTGTTTTGCTACTGTTAATGTTTAACATCAGAGCCGTATTCGTCATTTTTTTTGGCAG
Source organism: Thaumatotibia leucotreta (assembly GCA_025490895.1). Lineage (NCBI taxonomy): Eukaryota > Metazoa > Arthropoda > Insecta > Lepidoptera > Tortricidae > Thaumatotibia > Thaumatotibia leucotreta. Next base: position 20,488 of record JALPQI010031451.1, read on the forward strand.
ATATTGCCACAAATTTTTTACTGTTTGTACTTACTTGAATTTTCAGAATTGAAGAGTAGAGCCCGTAGCATAAATGCTACTTTTGCTGTTACGTTAATCTGCCACTGCTTAACATACGGTCAATGCGGGTAATACCATCTATCAAGAAAGTCTGTCTACCAACTGATTTTCATCCCTAACTCAACAATATAAGACGCATATGATGGACTTTCCTTACAAAAAAATATGCCAGAATTTCCCACACTGGCCGTGTGATGGCAGTAAGAATACATTTGTCACCACCCCAACCCCTCCTGCGGGTGTCGTAAGAGTCGACTAAGGGATTGAAGTGTCACTGACCATTATTTGATAAAAGATTGATGATGGGCAGCAGTGGCATCATAGTGGACACATCACTGCGATCGCCAATCCGCTTGCCCAGCATGGCGATTATGGGCATTTACCTCCTAATGAGTTTATACGCATAGTTAATAGGAGAGGCATAAGTCCAGCAGTGGACTATCATAGGCTGATGATGATGGCCCACACTGGTCATTTCTTACATATTATTTTATTCCGTAGGACCCTCCTATTAGAATATGGCTCTGTGCCTGGTGCTCTTCCACATTAAAAAAGATACTGAGGCTGGTGAGACTCGCAGAGGAGTCACAGAGTTTCCTGTCTCGAGTGAAACTGGTAAGCCATCAATATTATTAATTTTTAGGTTTAGTTGCAAAAAAATGTTACATAGGTCCTTTAACATGTTCGCCTCCGGTACTGTTTCACTAAGTGCTTATACTATGCCGATCGAAGTTATATGATAGAAATCTTATGCCAGTGACACGCATGTGGGACCGAAAAGATTCTACTCCTATGCCGGCGACACAGCACTGTGTCAAAAACGTTCGTATTTGTATGCCACTACATAAGAGTGAGAACTTGATTGATGCTAGTGTCGAACGTGTTAATAATATTTCTATTAACACATTCGACGCCTGTGACACAACGTCTATGATCAACAAAATCTGACTCCTATGCCAGTGACACACATACAAGTAATATTATTCTTATGACACTAGCATGAATCAAATTACTCCTATGCCAGTGACATACAAAGGTGCGGTTAAACTAAAAGAGCATTAGCTGTTCTAGCGCCCGCTCTACGAAATCAACCAATCAGGTTTTGTGTACCGATCGAATTTCGTAGAGTGGGAGGTATGCTTAACATAAGGTCAATGCGGGTAATACCTTCTATTGGGAAAGTCTGTCTACCAACTCATTTTCACACGCTCGGTTAGAACAGCGAATGCTCTTTTAGTTTAACCGCACCTTAATACGAACGTTAGTGACACAGGTGCTGTGTCGCCGGCATTGGAGTACAATCTTTTCCATCACAGATGCGTGTCACTGGCATAGGAGTTCTATCAGATAATTTCGATCGGCATAGTGTTACCACTTAGTGAAACAGTACTGGAGGTGAATGTGTTAAAATATAATTGGAAAAATGCTTTTTCAGAATATTGGTGAACGTAGGCCTTGTTATTCCACTCTTTCTTTCCACCACAACGAACATACAGACATTCCACCATTCAAAGAGGCAAAGAAATCAAAAATAAATAAAGAAACCTATAAAAAAATTAAACAATTAAAAGATATAACTGTAAAAGAAACAGTAGAAGTTGAAAATATAGTTAAAAGTGAAGACAATGAAATTCGATATAAGGTAGAAGAAATTAAAGTAGAAGCTATTGATATAGAAAATGATAATAATATAGAAGATGATAATGAATTTGATGACATTGAAAAACACGAAAAAGGTGACATAGAAATTATAGATAAACCTAAAAGAAAAGTGAATTCCAACTTAGATGCTAAATGTGAACAGTACAATTTCACACTGAAAATACTGAGTATAGAAGAACAAAAAGAAGAATTGGAAGAGAAGAAAAGATCAGAGATATATATGAGTAGAAAATACAAATGTGAATTTTGTGCCATTGGTTTTGTCACTAAAGATGTTTTTGAGGAACATAACCAGAAACATTTAGAGGTTAGTATTAAAAAAGTTTATTTCTAGTTTTGCAGTTTTTCTTGTCAGAAAAAAATAAGGCTTTTCAGGGCAATTCAAAAATAGAACACATCGATATTAGGTAGATGAGCTTTTTCACTTCCAGGGACATCCAATAGGCATGATGACTGGCAAGTCAAATCAGCATCTTTTTTCGAACTGTTAAAACGATCACCACTATGGAATTTTATATGAAATACACAAAAATGACATCACGTTTGAGTACTGCCAGTTCTTTTAAATTTATTAAATAGAAGTTCTGTACAAAAAATGCTGCAATCTATATCTTAGTAATAATTTCTTCGTGTATTATGTCGTGCATAATGTTAAATAATTTATTTTAACTACGGTCATCATCCCTATTCTGTAGATGTATCAGCAAGAGCTGCCTGTCTAAAATTAAATATAAATAAAATTTAACTCCCTTATTTTCGCTCTTATTGACATACTAGCGACCCGCCCCGGCTGCGCACGGGTACTATACCTACATAAAAACCTTCCTCTTGAATTAATCTACCTATTAAAAAAAATCTCATCAAAATCCGTTGCGTACTTTTAAATATTTAAGCGTACAAAGGGATATAGGGACAGAAAAAGTGACTTTATTTTATACTATGTAGTGATTGGTAAGACCGAAAGGGACAAACAATACTTGTTTGTTAGGAAACGGCTTGTTGAGTTACGAGACATTTATGAATAAGGGGGTCATCATCATCATATCAGCCGAAAGACGTCCACTGTCGAACATAGGCCTCCCCCAAAGATTGCCACAATGACCGGTCCTGTGCCACCCGCATCCAAGCCTTCGAGCCTTCTTATGAGGCCCATTGTAAGCAGCCACGTTTCCGTACCGTATGTCATCACTGGCAACACACATTGATCAAAGACTTTCGTCTTCAAACACTGCGGAATATGGGACGAAATATGTGTCGTAGCTTCCCGAACGCTGCCCAACCAAGTCGGATTCGACGATTGACCTCTTTCTCGAAGTTGGACCTACTAATAAGGGGGTAAATCACAGAATTAGATTTGGATAGAAGAAACAAGTTCATTCATTTGTATGGCGGCCGAGCGTGCCAGATTTTGTACTGAAGTCGTTACTTGCCTATGATTTTAAATATGTCTCAGGCCCTTGAGTATTCATATTTTTTTGTGTTGTTGCAATTAATATTACTTAAGGAGGCATTATTAATGTTTTTGTTCACTTCAACTTACAAAATTTGACGACCGAAAGCTGCAAGCTGCGATTAAAGACGGACAACTCAGTGGATTTCACTGAGTTCATTTGACACGCTAAGTAGATACGCTTGCTTGATCTATGGTATATATGACATCTGTGGGGTAAATCTTCACTAATTTGACTTTTTCCGACAGTCTCACAGTCCCCACGAATGCCCACTATGCCACCTCCGCTTCAGCACAGCGTTGGTGCAGTCCCAGCACGTGTTGGCACATGCGCGTCGCTTCACTTGCCGACTATGTGGTTACGTTGTCACCCGGTAAGTTCATTTTTTACCTTTTTGATTGCTGGGTCAACAATGAGCATTATCGTGATGGTCATTGGGTCAAAATTCTTTTCGTTGTCTTGTTTCACACCACTCTGTCACGCTTTTAGTTTCTGTTTCGACTATATTAAAAAATCCGGTGCACTTGAATTTCTTTTTCAGGTTAGATTTTAACCCATACTTCAGACATTGAAAACAAAACATCATCTCATGCAAAAATCACCACTGTGTCACGTTTTTAGGGACTCAAAATAAGACAACGAAAATAATGTTGACCCCATTACATATGAAATCGTAGAATCTAGAGTTTTTTCTTTGATATTTAATATTTAGGCCGTGTGGCGCGGCAGTAATAATACATTTGTCACCACCCCAACTCTTCCCGCGGGTGTCGTAATAACAGAAGACTAAGGGATTGAAGTGTCACTGACCATTCTTTGATTGAATATTGATGATGGGCAGCAGCGTCATCATAGTGGACACATTACTGCGATCGCCAACCCGCTTACCCAGCGTGACGATTATGGGCATTTACCTTCAAATGCGTTTATGGGCCAAGCCAATCAACTTTTCGATCGACACTATTTATTTTAGTCCTGTAATACGGGTGACAATTTCATCAAGTTTGCTAGAAAAAATGCTTATAAATTGTACATGCGTTAGGCCCTCACAAGTTCACATCAATACATTTAGGTTTCCAACTGTTTTTCATTGTAAATATGTGTATAGTATTAATTGATGTACATTTGTAAGTTCATGAAAAGTAACGCAGCAGATTGAAAATATGTCGATCGAAAAGTTGATTGGCCCGTATACGCATAGATAATAGGAGAGGCCTACGTCCAGCAGTGGACTGAGATAAGATGATGATGATTTCATATTTATAAAGTTATTGTTGTTAGGTTTACAGATTGCGAGAAACATAGACGGAAATGCGGGCAAGCCTGTCCGGGAGTCTGTTCGCTTTGCGACAAGATATTTTCGTGAGTACTGGGCAATTCCAAGAGTATAATGGGATTAGCGTTGAAAATTTCCGGATTAAATCCCGTTTCTTTCCAAACAGCTTGTTTTTTCTGGATTTTTTCGGAAAAATTAATGAAATTTTCCACTTTAATTTTCAACTATAAATCAAGGAGTATTAGGTCTAATTTTCACTTATACCAGGAGAACGCGATGTCACCGAGGTAAAATCAATTGAAACAGATGGCAAGGAGTGACAGTGACATTGATTATTTCTGTAAAAACCCGAAAAAAACGAAATTTTCATACATTCCCGAAAAAAAACAATTAGATTTTTTCCGACATTTTCAACGCTAAATGGGGTGAATCAACTTTTTTCTGTCTGTTATTACCATGGTTACGGTCGCCTAAGTCACGCTGGTTTTATGCATAATTATGATAGTTAAACTATGCACACATGCATTTTTCTGGTGTTAATAAACCCTTTCCTTGATAGGCCATCTACAAACATGGACTATATGCATGTTTGCATAGATTAAGTAGCCTAATTTTGCATAAAACCAGCGTGACTCAGGCGACCGTAACCATGGCAATAACAGACAAAAAAAGTTGATTCATCCAATTTGAAAGTGATCAATTTCTCGCATGTTTATTTTATTATTTTTGTTTTATTTGTACATGGGAAACAAAGAGGCACGATACATTTAAATAAATTCGTACAGACAATTCATAGCCAAAACAGTTTCCAATTTTGATAATAAAATTGAAGTAATTTGCTCAAACAAGACTCAATATCGTCGCTGTGCCTACAAAAGTCGCTATGTGTTTTTTTTAGATATTTGGATTTTAACGCCATTTTGAACCTAACGTCAATACGTATATCTATACGCTCCAAAAACAGCGGTGAGGCTATCTTTAATAGTTCAGGATTTATGAATTACTAAAAACAGTAAGTGCATTTTTGCACATGACTGTTTTATATAACCATGAGTGACTTTTTATAATGGGGCCCGTTATGTGGTTTTGGGCACATAGCGGGATTTTTTTATAAATTAAATAAGAACAAATATAGCCCGATATGTACTTTTCCGTACATACTCGTAGCGATACATCGCGTTCGTAGACTATGCTTTAGACAAAGTCTTACGACTTACGACACTTAGCGAAATTTTCCCGTGACTATTATTACTGAAACATGTTTTTTTTGTATTATTGAAGAACAAATTTTGTAACTAGTTATTTTAACCAAGTTAAAATAAGACACAGAGTCTTTGGACGACTGAAACAAAAACGGCTATGTGACATATTATTGGTAATATTAATTTTTCTCGTTAAAAAGGTGAGATATATATTTAGAAAATACATTTAAATACGTTAAACTGAACATATTTATCAAAATAAAATATTGGGCAACTTTGAGTGAACAAGATTCAAAATAAACAGTTTTTTGTGTCTCCTGTAAAGCAGCAATAAAACACATAGCGACGATATGTAAGAATCTAACTACAGGTACTACAATACCTACACATAACATAACTGTTAAACCATTACATTCCAATGAAATAATATGATACATATATATGTAGTTACAAGTAAACATTTACTAATAACAATAAGAATATTTATGTATCAATATATAGTCTGAAAGAGTAGGATTAAGAAGGCAAAAGCTGCGTTTGCTCAACTAAAACCGGTCTGGGATTCAAATGTGCTTACTCGCCGCATTAAAATCTCCCTCTTCGAATCATCAAGTCGGTGCTGCTCTTCGACTGTGAAATGTAAAGAGTGACAAAACGCAGCTTTAATAATAAACCGTCATAACTCAAAATTGTCAAAAATTGAGTTAAAGTACTAAAACGCAATATTTTCGATAGCTTTACCTGGCCCCTATACCACAAAACTTTACAAGCGTACAATTCTACAAAATTGTCAACTTTTTGTATGGGATTTTATACAAATTTGTAGAATTGTACGCTTGTAAAGTTTTGTGGTATAGGGGCCAGGTAAAGCTATCGAAAATATTGCGTTTTAGTACTTTAACTCAATTTTTGACAATTTTGAGTTATGACGGTTTATTATTAAAGCTGCGTTTTGTCACTCTTTACATTTCACAGTCGAAGAGCAGCACCGACTTGATGATTGACACCAGTGGGTGTCTTTCTCACACCCGCCAAAATATCGTTAATGAGAGAGATGGCATGAGTTGCTACGTTTAAATCACGCGATTTTATTTGTGCTAAAGAGGCGAACTTCAATTTAGATCCGATACATGAATAGGAAGGATGCTCATGATGAGAGACATTTCGATATATCGCCTTACTGTATAAAAAATGAGTAAAGTTTATTTTAGAGTTTGTATTTAAAAATAGGTAAATTCGAAGTTAACGCGTTTTATGACAAAATATTTATTAGAACTAAATGATACATTTCAGATTATTTCGTTCTAACAGTAACAACCGTCGATTTTTTTGATTTGTGCCATTATATTAAACTTATTAAAAAATATATTTTATCATAAAACGGCATATTTCCGCAAGGGTTTTTTCTAAGCTCAATTTATTATATTTATGAAAGTGATTTCGTTTTAGTTTGAATGTAATATCCAAATATACACTATGAACAATGCAATTAATATAATACTATAACACATCCACACAATGTAGTAACAAATAAAGTAAATTGACCAATTACTCAAACTTTAAAGTCGATTTCCCAAAATTCACGTTTTTTTGAGTTATGACGGTTTATTTTTAAAGCTGCGTAAAAGGGCTAACACACAAGCTATAAGTGTATGTCAATAAATCCCTTCGTTCGATCCTCCGCATATTCTGGCTGAAAACTACAAGGAACGAGGATTTGTGGAGCTTGTGCCGTCAGATTCCAATCGCCCAAGAAGTAGCGCAGCAGAAGTGGAGATGGATCGGGCATACTCTGCGAAGAGGAGCAAATATTAAATATATAATATATCCTTTATTTTTCTCATAGGTGGTGTAAAAGCAGTATGTGTCACATGGTATCAAAATTATTTTCGTATTGGGTGTTAGTCCTTGAGTCCCTCATTACGCTCAGGATTCCTCTTTAGAATCCATCATTTTATTCGGGCTCAGTGAACGCCCTCGCCGAAAATATATCATTTTGATCTCGTGTGGCACAATCTCTAATAATAATTCAATCAATCTACTAATAAAGATCTACACATGGTATCAAAATTTCCTCTTGAGCGCTTGAATCCCTCATAACTCTCAGGATTCGACTTTAGAATCCATCGCTTCATTCGGGCTTCAATCAACGCCCTCGCTAAGAATATATAATTTTGATCCCTTGTGTAATCTGCTATTTTACATTACTGTTTTTTTTATAGTAACCAGAATTCTCTTGACAACCACATAAGGGGCGTGCACTATAGAAAAGAAAAGAAATTCGTATGTTCGTATTGCAACCAGAAGTTTCAGACTAAGCAGCGACACGCTATACATACCAGGTACGAAAATAAATTATGCGACCATATATAATGGACCGAGATTAAATCTGCAAGGCTTCGCTGGCTCGGACATGTGTCTAGGATGCCAGTTGATAGGGCAGTGAAACAGGCCTTCCTAGGAAGACCCAGTGGACGCAGACCGGTTGGTAGACCAAGATACCGCTGGAAAGACGAAGTGGAGAAGGACCTACGCGCCCTGAATGCAGTGAACTGGGAGGAGATCGCACAGAACCGGGCGCATTGGCGCCAACTCGTATCGGAGGCCAAGATCCACTTCGGGTCGCTGAGCCAGCGGAGTAAGTAAGTATATAATGGACGTCTAACGCCAGCTTAAAAAGGCCCAAAAAAAAAAATAGAATTTATTTATTTTTTGTTTATTTATTTATTAACCAACATACATTTACAGCACATTGCCAAACGATACCGTTATAAGATAGTATTAGAATAACGATATACAGTAATTAATAACATTAGCGAGCGTTAATTTTACATTGTCAAAATAATAATTGATGTACATGATTAAATGCATGTACATCAATTATTATTTTGACAATTGACTTTAGATGTCGACTTAAACTTTAACATAATCAATATAATCATACTCTTCTATTGGTAAAGTGTAAAGAATTGCTTTTTTGCGATCGCCAATCCGCTAGCCCAGCGTGGCGATTATGGATATTTCGTCCACACGTATAGTTAATAGGAGAGGCCTACGATCATTTTACGGGTATTTCTTTACTGATTAACTGAACTAATTTAACTATACTTTAAATTATATTAAAATGATGGTTTAAAACTTGTTACCAGGACTCACACAGGACAGAAACCATACTCCTGCGATCTATGCGGACGATCCTTCGCTTCCAACTCGAACCTACGGAACCACTTGGCTGCTCACGGGCAGGCCCGGCCACATTACTGCGTAGAATGCGACAAATCGTACAAAACGAGGAAGGGCCTCAGACGGCATTTGCTGCAGGGCGCTTCGCATGTTGGGAAGAAAAGGTTTGTTTTTACTCATAACAGCATATGTGATTGATATAATCGTTAGCATAGTTCATAAATTCTAATAATAATGCACAATTTGTTCTTAGTGCATATTTGCGATCGTATGGTTTCAAACCATTCACCTGCAAGCAGTGTTTGGTTTGACATGACTGTTCAAAAACACTAGAAAAAATGGTTACAGCAAATAGTAAAAATTATAAATCTCTCAAGCTTTTTACATTCCTTTCCTTATATAATTAAAACATTGGCAGTGTAGTTTTTTTGTTTCCTTTGGCTTATGTATGACATTTGACGTCACTTAGTTTCCGCTATCTTGTTAATATCTATAACCAAATTTTAAGGAAGAGTTAATAATAATGCTGAATGGAAAGACACATCAAAATTACCTTACCTTTATTCTATTTATTCTAGTGCTAAAAATCGAGTTACAGTATGTATATCGCAGTTTCGCAGTAGTATGATTTCAAACCATACACCTGCAAGCAGAGTACACATCTTCGCTGCTAAATAAACCCAAGTGTGGCGACTAATATAAAATGTGTTTGTTTCAGTCACTCTTGTCACCATTGCCTCAAAAGCTTCTCCTCTGACAAACTCCTGGCGTCACACATCAGCTCCGTACATACAAGGGAACCTGACTCATGTGCCTTCTGTCCGAAGGTTCGTTATTCTTTGTGCATTAAATTTTTGCAGTCTACGTAGCTTAGTCGGTAGATACCCTAACTACGAAGTTGGAGGCACCAGGTTCGAATCCCGTTGACGGCCGTTGCCGTTTTAGTAAATTTTGTTGTCCTAATAATCACCAAATTCAAGAATTTAAAGACTACCGATTTCTCCAAGATCCCATCATCAGACCCTGATTCGGTGCCAATGGGACCCGTTCGATAATTTTTTTTTAATGAGGGTTTTCTGAAATGACGTTCACCAGGGCGGCAGCACTGAGGCGTCAGGCCCAGAAACTTGTCTAAATTCTCAGAGCGCCTATAGTTTCGTATTTAAATGTTTTGTATGAGTTAATAAAATTACATAAAAAAAAATACCTTCTAGTTCGTTTTTCTTTGGAGTTAGATAACTGTTTCTTAGCGGGACCTTACGGCTCAGTGGCGCCAACTAGTGGCATACGTTTTCGAGAAAACCCTCATTGGTGCACGATTCTCGAGTAATGTTAGAACAAAAAGAGTAGAATTGAAAACCTCCTTTTTGAAGTCGGTTAAAAGGTATACCTACAGGAATGCCAAGATTTTAGGGCATTTGAAAGAAAACTAAAAGAGCATTTCATTAAAAAGCCATATTACTCAATTAAAGAATTCTTTGCGAATGCATTAAACTAATGTAAGATATAACTTGACATTGTTATTATTCCTAGCTTTATTCTTTTATTATTTATACTTTAATTTCTTGAATCATTATAATTAGCATCTTTTTGACATTCTGTATTCTCTATTTTTTAGTGTTTGTTAATTCAACCGTTATTATTATTGTTTGACCCTTATTACTCGACATTTTATCTTTTAATCTTTTACCGTCATTATTCTTTATTGTTCTGTATTCCTATCTACTTCATATCTGTACATATGACATTACAATATCTGTGATGCTATTAAGGCATGTGTAAAATTGTATTTGCATGCATTTCATTACGTTTTTTATTGCAAATAAATACCTATGACTATGACTACAATATGTGCAGTACACTACGTGACGAAAAATTAATGGCATTGGCATGAAAGGGTATCATGCATCATCACCCTACGATAGTCCACTGCTGGACATAGGCCTCGCCTAATATCTATGCGTATAGACGCATTAGAAGGTAAATGCTGCGCGCAAGCGGATTGACGATCGCAGTAATGTGTCCACAATGATGACGCTGCTGCCTATCATCAATCTTTTATCAAATAATGGTCAGTGACACTTTAATCTCTTAGTCGACTCTTACGACACCCGCAGGAGTTGGGGTGGTGACAAGTGTATTCTTACTGCCGTCACCACACGGCCTATGAAAGCTTCAAGTCTTGCTAATTAAACTTGTCAGCCTCCGTAGCCCTGCCTACGAAGCTAGAGGTTCCGGGTTCGAATCCCGGCGAGGGCATTATTTATGTATTTATTTATCACAAATATTTGTTCCTTGGTCATGGCTGTCTATGTATTTAAGTATCTGTATGTATCTATCTTATATATATCTGCATGTATACCGGTCATTGTGGCAATCTTTGGGGGAGGCCTATGTTCAGCAGTGGACGTCTTTCGGCTGATATGATTATGATGATTTATCTATCTATTGTATATATCGTCGCCTGGTACCCACATCACAAGCCTTAATTGAGCTTACCGTGGGGCTAGGTCGATTTGTGTAAAGATTTCCAAAAATATTTATTTATTTATAATTAAATTCCTTTTTTGCAGACATTCCTGACCGCTGGCAGTCTGAAAAAGCATCTACGAACAGCACACGATTCAGTAGCCGTCTAAAATTCATCATCATCAGTCTCTCTCAGCCTCCGTAGGCCTCTCATATTATGCGTATGGACGCATTAGGATGTAAAGTCCATTTCAAATACGAAGGCCCGATTTCACTTGACAAAGTCATTAGGCGTCAACAATGGGATCAGTGATATCAAAAGATGCCTGGCCAGACCTTTTTGTGGCGTGATATTTTTTGCATACATTGGTGTACGACACGTGTCAATTTGTAGGGGACCAATTAAATGACAAAAGTTTGGAGTGGCATCGGGCGTTCGTATTTGAAATGGACTATAAATGCCCATGATCGCCATGCCGGGCAAGCGGGTTGGCAATCGCAGTAATGTGTTCATGATGATGCTGCTGCCCATCATTAGAGAAATTTACATTTAATATTTTATCCTGACGTTTCAAGCATGACGTTACACTTGAAGGCGCAGGCAGGCTGTCGAAAAAATGTATCAACACTTTCTAGAAGTGAATAATCAAGATCAAGTGCGGGTAGTTCCCAAAACTCGCGAACCTAGGTGTTGATACATTTTATCGTCAGTCTGCCTGCGACCACGGGTGTAATACTGCGACCATATACAGGGTGGCCCAAACCTTGACGTCAAAATTTTTTTTTTAGGTTCCCTACGTCATGGGAAAAAATATCAGAAAAAATATCAGAATATACCCCATATATGTTAGCCGATTTTTAGTAGTTTTCGAGTTTTTTTTTTGAGAAATTCTGGAATGAAGAAATTTATTGATAAAAAAAATGATTGGGTTTTTTAAATATTTTCTTTTTGTAAAAGTATTACTACAAATAAAGTATGTACTGACAAAAAAATTAGCGTCCTCACTTTGATACAAGTAGGATAAAAAATACCAAATTCAAAATTTTACGTTTAAAACGCATCAAAATAGCATTAATGTACGTAAATAAAAAAAATAAAACATATCCGAAGGATTTTTGGTAATGTAAAGACTGCCCTAGACCTTAAACCTTCGTAAAAGCAAAAAAAGTGATACTTAATGATGAGGATTTTTCGAAGTAGTCGGTCAAATAAACTTAAAAAAAAGCTTCTAAATTTTTAATTTAAAATAAAGTAAAATTTCGTCTGTTTTGTTGTTCTTATCAATAAACAAAGACAGAAAATACCACGAAAACTGAATTTGTGTAGTTATTCAAGTAATTTTTTACTACTTTAAAATTTTAAGATTTTTTTAAAGGTCATTGGGCGTTTTTGACCCGCTTTATGATTTTTCGCGTACAGAGACCAAACTAGCTTTAAAATAAAGAATTAAATGTAACTTTTCTAAATATGTAATCTTTCCGTACGTATCAACCGGGAAAAACAGTTATTTGACTTTTTGCATCAAAAAAACCGGTCTCTAATCTCAATAGGGCTTAGTTTCTCCCTCTGGGTTGGAAGGCCAAATGGCAGTCGTTTCCACTAAAAATAGTGCTATGTTAAATCGTATAAGTGACCCGTATTAACTTTCCGCGAGTGTATAACAACAGCAACAGAACATAACAGCAGCTACACAGAGTATTTTTGAAAAAAAACAATAGTTCTGACTTAATTCATTGCAAAAATTCTAGAATGATAAGAAATCCTTTTATTTTTTACCTCAATTCTCCCATGCTTTGCAAGAATGCGACTCATACCACTCAGTAGCACTTACATTTACGTACATTCCTAGCCCTATTTCTTTGTGTATGCAGTGGGTCATATGCCCGAACAAAATGCCCAATGACCTTTATTTGACCGACTACTCCGAAAAATCCTCATCATCAAGTATCACTTTTTGCTTTTACGAAGGCTCAAGGTCTAGGGCGGTCTTTAGAATACGAAAATTCCTTAGGATATGTTTTATTTTTTTATTTACGTACATTATGTTGATGAGTTTTTAGCCTAATTTTTTGAATTTGGTATTTTTTTATCCTACTTGTATCAAAGTGAGGACGCTAATTTTTTTGTCCGTAAATGATTTATTTGTACTAATACTTTTACAAAAAGAAACTAGTTAAAAAACCCAATAGTTTTTTTTCTTCACTTCAGAATTTCTCAAAAAAAAAATTCAAAAAATCATAACTCGAAAACTACAAAAAATCGGCTAACATACATGGGGTATATTTTGATAGCTCATGACGTGAGGAATCTAAAAAATTTTTTTTGACGTCAAGGTTTGGACCACCCTGTATAACATGGACGTCTAACGCCAACTCAAAAGTGCCTCCAAAAACAATTGTTCAATTGTTCTTAGATGGGCAGGACATAACGTTTTTCTTAACACCGCGCATATTTCAGCGCAACATTTTTGACAAATGTTGGTGGAATATAGCCAATCAAAACTTTGATGGACCAATCACAACTATTTTTAAATGGCGGTTTAAGTTTTGTAGGTTGACATTGAAATTCATTGCCGTGACGCATTGAAGAGGGGGTGACACTTGTCAACTAAAATTCAGACCCGTTTTTGAAAGGCAATTTAGTATGGCGTGCGGCATCCATGTTTTATTTGTTCGTAGGTGTAATACCATGCTCTAAACGTCAGGACAATATAATAGTAAGTAAGTCCCGTGTCTCGTTAAAATATAATACAGGCAGTTTTGTAAATAAATAAATCTATTTGGATAAATCAACAAGACTTCTCATTTTTACCTTATACTTTGATCACTGACTACGTAGGAAACATATGCCTTAACCTTTTGTATGCCGCTGTTAAAAAATGGTATTGAATTTATGACCTTGAAGTATATAATTTATAGTCCTATTGCTTGGGATGTTTACCGGACAAGGCATACGAAGAATTAACCTAGCTCTTGACGGCCCCCTATCCCGCGGCAGACCAAAGAAGCGATGGCTAGATGTCGTGAAGGCTGACATGAGTGTGAATGGGCTTACAGTATGATGCCCAGGATCGCAAAAAGTGGGGGAAATGTAGCAGGAAAGCGGACCCTGGCAAAGTCCGGGATAACGCTAGGTACAAGAAGACTTTGATCACTGACTGATTTTTCTATCGCCAATATACAGGGTGCTCGCGAGCATTCCAAATGATTTTAAAGCTAAATTCCTGACCATATTTAGAATCTTTAATGTTATGTAAAATTTCCTGGATTCGGATTGGTTTCAGAGATAATCAACCTTTTGACGTCGACTGTACAGCCAAAATAAACAACACACTTATTTAATAAAAAAAACATTTATTTCGAAAAGTTACAAAAAGGAGTTTACATTTCTTAAATATTATATGAATATCACATTATTTGTGCTCTAAGTAACAACTTTATTTTATTCCACATCGATGTCGTTGTTGATTTCTTCCTCAGAACTTCTGTTTTTCTGAAACACGAAAAGTCAAAAATGTACTATTTTTTACCATTAGTAAGAAGACAGATCTTGACATGCCTTGACAAAAACCACACAGCCAAAAGCATGTCGGGCCATGTTTACTGTAGGGCTCCGTACCCGCAGCTAAAACATGTATGATCGAGGAAATAGAATGTTTAACAGTTTATAGCTTACTTTACATTGGACGTGCTTAGTAAATACAACACACCTAAATTAACTTGAACCGCAAAGTGCTAAACATTCAATTTCCTCGACTGTTCAACGTACGTATATCGAGTCCAAAATAATTTTCCTACAAAGTTTTTTATAAAGTTTCGTGTTTTTGTCATTATTTTTTAAACATAATTATGGGTCATAATTTAGAGGGGGGACGACACATTTTTTTGCTTCCGGGGCGATTATTTCCGAAAATATTAACATAACCATCAAAAATGATTTGAGTAAACTCCTGTTCATTTTTAAATACCTTTCCAGCAACATGTGACACGTTGGGGTTGAAATAAAAAAACCCACTCGGTTAATAAATAGTAGATTGTGTCACAAGGGATCAAAATGGTATATTTCCGGCGTGGGCGTATATTGAATCTTGAATGGAGCAACGGATTCCACAATTGAATCCCGAGCGTAGGGAGGGATTCTAAAGTGGAATCCTGAGCGTAATGAAGGATTCAAGCGTTAACGCCCAAGACGAAATAATCTTGATACCGTGTGACACATACTGCTTTTCACACCACCTATGAGAAAAATAAAAGATATATATATCACATATTTAATATTTATGCAAATAATCGATTCTGAAGAATTTTTTATCAATTATGAACGTACTGTTTATTTTCATATTTCATTGTAATTTTTTAGGCTGGCAATAGAAAGTCCTTGAACAGAAAAGTGCCACTTTGATCCCTCCTAGCAGGGAAGAAAAGACACGTATTCGATTTGGTGGTGTGAAAACACTTTTTTCCAATTTTTATTTTACCATTTCGTCGGCGTGATTGGTTAGCATATTCACATATTTCAGCTTTCTAGTGCTAAGGGTCACTGAGATTATCCGCGGACAGACGGACGGACAGACATGACTAAACTATAAGGGTTCTTAGTTAAACACTAAAAACGCTTGAAAAGTATGTAAGTCACAGCAAATATGTAACAATGATTCGGTGCATGGCGCGAAGAACTTGATAACTGGAGATTAAAAGTAGAAAAAATTTGAACTTCAATCTGTCAAAAATATTTTTTTTTTCTTTTTTTTTTTTTTTATACCACGTCGGTGGCAAACAAGCATACGGCCCGCCTGATGGAAAGCAGTCACCGTAGCCTATGGGCGCCTGCAACCTCAGGGTGTCACATGCGCGTTGCCGACCCAATAAAAATAACGTTGGCACAACAAATAAGTGGCTCCACTCCACCTGATCGTAAGTGAAAAGTAGAGCCCAAATCGCGGCGGCAACGAACAGGAGAATGCAAAATTGTATGTCGAGTTATAAAGTTCTTTACGCTATGCACCGAATCAGTTATAAATTTATGTGTTCATGTATGACTCCTCACCAGCCACATCTGAGGGTCCCACTCTCCGAAGACATTCTTGAACAGCTCTGGCTCGAGTCCTTGCTTGATGATGACTACCGCCACAGTGCTACCTGGTCGCATCTTCCTTAAATAAGCCTGTAACATACACATTTTTTTTATCTAGCTTTTTTAAGGATTCTTTGTCTGAAAAAAACATGTCGGCTCCGTTAGGCCTCTTCAAACAATAAATATGGGATTACAATAGCTAATATTATTATTATTATTTATTGAATTACTTGACACAATTTTAACTAAAAAAATTACAATATCGTCCCACAAAACTGTTACAACAGTTTGACTGTGCGAGCGGCAGTCTCTTAATTAATTGTTTTGACAGGGATTTAATCGAACTGATTGTACTTAATAATAACTACCACTAAAGAAGCATTAGGTACTTAGCAATCAAGTAAGTAATGCTTCTTTAGCAGTCTCCTGAATTTATTATAATTTTGTTCATGTCTGATGGCTTCAGGCAAGTTGTTTAGTAAATATGGAATACGCTTTTTCAGCGTTCTATCCCCATAATAATTACTTATCCTTGGGACAAATATATTATAAAAACTAATATAGAAAAAGAGAACAACTAACGGGCATAATTATTATCGAGCGCCCCAGACGCCCCATCAATCCGGCCACACTTCTGTGGAACTAGCTAGAAAACTCGACATATTTTTGGCTGCTATGGTAGAGGCACGAAGGCACTACAACCAAGAATAGCACCAAAATAGTCACTGCCACAAAGGCGTACCCAGATCCATGAAGCCCCGAAACACTCGAAGCTAACTAATATAATATCTACCAGGTCAATTAACGTTTAAAAAGGTGTAAACAAATTTAGCAGCATTTGATGTAGGTTCCGCCAATATTGAATTATACACATATGTATTGAAAGTACACATCCTCAGTCTATTTCAGTACCTACACTGCTTGAAAATATTTGGAAAAAATCCCGTTACTTTCTACACGGCTCGTTTTTTTTCTCGGATTCTTTCGGAAAAAAACGATGAGCGTTTCCACTCTCTACTTTCTACTATACAGGGTGCTCGCGAGCATTCCAAAAGATTTTAATCCTGAATTTCTGACCATATTCTGAGTCTTTAATGTTACATAAAATTTTCTGGATTCGGATTAGTTTCAGACATAATCAACCTTTTTTCGAAATAAGTTTTTCGACATAACTCGTCATAAAACTTCTTTTTGATTACAATGCTATCACAATGTGTTTTAATATTACAAAACCTTTTGCCTGGCAATCAAAAAATAAGAATAGACTTGACGAAATAACCTGTCCCTAAAAAATAATTAAACTAAATAATTTTAAAAAAATTGTTGTTCGTGATAAAAAGTACTGGAAATGTAAAAAGTATTCAAAAAGTGTAAAAAAAGAAAAAAAATTTTTTTTTGGTGACTTTCGACATTGAGTCACATAATATTTTTTGTTTATTTTGACGTCTAGAATGCATAGTTAAAATCTCTCGCAATGCTCGCGAGCACCTATTTAGCGTTCATAAAGAAAATAAAATACCTCAGCGATATGGTTTCCAGCTTTCTTCATAGCACTGCTCGCTTCCTTGCCAATCCAGACGTACAGTTCGTCGCCAGAATCGAGTACGTACACGTCATCTTGGTGAAGAGCCTGGGGCAATACGAAAAAATGTTACATACGTACAGTCAAAGATAAAATAAGGTGTACACAAAAATGTTCAAAAATATGTCCCAGCGCTCTCTAATTCTGTGTAATAAGAACGTCGTAACATATTTATGAACGGATTCTTTCGATACTTATTTTTGCACTTGACTGTACATACAGTGTGGAAATTAAACTAAGGCCCTGGAGGGAAACTACTTTAAATCCTTAAGATAGCTCCTTTTACTTAAAGGAGACATTCTTTAATTTTGAAAAGAAACAAATCTGCATTAATATATTTTTTTCTTCGCCCGGGACTGCCGGGACTGACTGACGATTAAGCGTTAGCGATTGGCAACTTGACTAAGCATCCAGGAACTGAAAAATCAATTCAAAGTAGGTACACATATTTACAGTCTTCTTTTGTCAAATTTAAAATTGACACATGTGGGCTGCGACCAAATAAAACATGGACGTCTAATGCCAGCTCAAAAATGCCCCCAAAACCAATTGTTCAATTGTGCCAAGATGGGCAGGACATAGCGCTTTTCATGACACCGCGCATATTTCGGCGCAACATCTTTGACAAATGTTTATGAATATCGCCAATCAAAACTATGATGGACCAATCGCAACTATTTTTAAATAGCGGCTTAAGTTTTTATAGGTTGACATTCAAATTCATTGCCGTGATGCATTGAAGAAAAAATAAAATAAAAATTCAAATAAAATAAATAAAAAATAAATAAGAGGGGGTGACACTTGTCAACAAAAATTCAGGACCATTTTTGAAAGGCAATTTAGAACGGCGTGCGGCTTCCATGTTTTATTTGTTCGTAGCATGTGGGTATTGGCAATCTCAACGACAATTAGGTAGTGCTTACTATCTCACCTTCTGTTCGAAATTGAGGATCTCTTCGAAGCTGACAACGTTGTTACTAGACAGATCCGCGTCGAAGAGTCTGGGTTCCGCACCGACTCTCTTGGTGACACGTTCGCGCCAAGCTTCGGTGCTGGATACTTGCGACGCATCGCCGGCTGAAAGGGAATTTTAAGTATTATTAATCCATATTCATAGATACATAAATACAGAAGTAACTACGTCTATATGGTACCTCTTCACGTTAAAACCGATGGACCGATTTTATTGGAATTTGGTATACTTACAGGGTTTAATCGTTAGGTAAGTGTTGCCAGGCCATAATTCCGTAAATATAGCAGATACCAGAAACCTTCTAACTGATATCATACAACCCAATACCAGAAACCTTCTAACTGAAGAATACATTTGTCACCACCCCAACTCCTCCTGCGGGTGTCGTAAGAGTCGACTAAGGGATTGAAGTGTCACTGACCACTATTTGATAAAAGATTGATGATGGGCAGCAGCGTCATCATAGCGGACACATTACTGCGATCGCCATTCCGCTTGCCCAGCGTGACGATTATAGGCATTTACCTCCTAATGCGTTTATACGCATAGTTAACAGGAGAGGCCTACGTCCAGCAGTGGACTATCATAAGCTGATGATGATGAGTGTAGGATATACAATAGAATTTATTATGATGAGACCTTTTAATAGGCTTCTAGGCGGCTACAGTAGGCTTATGATGGTACCGCGTCTAATTGTTTATCGTCGATGCCGTCACGTGCTAAAAATTAGTATGCAAATGCAAAAGTGACGTGTAGCATGATAAATGGATAAAACGGGACTATCATAAGCAGTGATCGGTTTTTTAGATTCTTCCGACGGGTCTCCTATAGTAACTTGAAAAATAAACTTAAATTATATTGCCATATTTCTGTTTCATAAAGTATGCTCTTGTGTGTATAATACAATAGTGTTAAATAAAATTTTATAGTCACACCCGTAATTTTTTTATACGCGAAATTCCGCTAGGGGAATCCAAAAAACCGATCACTGATCATAAGCCATCAGGTTATAGAAATGGGCATTTCCCCCAGCATTTCAACCGCTGTGAATTCGGTGGTAGTCACATCATACGAATCCCTTGAGGGACGAATGAATTTTTGGATATATTGGTAGACAAAGTTGACAAGTACCAAGACAGGGATCGGAGCCGGTTTTTGAAAAAACCTCGAAATAGCTCAATATTTTGAAATGTTTTGCGCTCTTTCTACGGTACTCAACATTTTATGTAATTATTAACATCGTATTTTTGTACTACTCCATTAACAAAAAATATATATACCAAAGAACGAAAAAGAACGGAATTCGAACCGTTCTTTTGTATGGAGAAAAAACCGGTACCAAGATATCAAAAAAAAATGAGATACCCATGGAAAGCGCGTAATAATATTGCCACCGAAGTCACGGCTGTTGAAACGCTCAAAAAAATGCCCATATTTGTCGCCAACTTACTAAGGTAAGACCAGAAATCATCAGGCTCGTTGCCCTGAGCAATGACTTGGAACTGACGACCAGCGCCGAGGATTCTTTCAACAAAGTGTGCTGCCTCCTGCTTTTCCACATCGCTGGATGTCTGGAGAAGAAATTTATAGGTTTACTCAGGGGGGTAGATGGGTCATTTGCAGAAAAAGTGTACCTTTTAATTTTTTTTGCGATCATGGACTGTACATACATCATTTTACTCGGCATCGTGCGTACTTTTCAGTTATGAAACAAAAAAATTTGTCCCTAATGTCACGAAAATAAGTATGTAAATTGAGATTACTCAGTTTAGTTACTCCCATACTAAATGTATGAAACGAAATGTAACGAAACTGATAAAAAGTCTCAAATTTGTTACAGAATTTTTCATACCTTTAGTATGGGAGTAACTAAACTGAGAAATCTCAATTTACATACTTATTTTCGTGACATTAAAAGGTACACTTTTTCTGCAAATGACCCAGCTAAAGAAAAAGCGCCCCGGGCAGTAGCCGTACCATGACTTTGCAAGTATCGGTAACGTTAGGTTTTTCTCGATACGTAAAGCAGTAGCCATACCATGAACTGCCAGCTGACTTTGACTTGAGCGGCAGCCAGAGTTGGGCAAAAAGTAATATGATTACTTCTGTATATGACATGTGTTTGTATGTGTACTTTGTAATATTTATTACAAAGTACACGTACAAACGTAATAGGAAGGAGTAATCATATTACTTTTTGCCCAACTCTGGCGGCAGCTCAAAGTCAAAGTCAAAATATTCTTTATTCAATTAGGCTCAGCGACGAGCGCTTTTGAATCGTTAAACTAAATAGCGAATGAGAGAAAAAAAACTACTTCCGGTTCTAACCCTACACTGACTGAGACTGAGAAGAATCCAGCAAGAAACTCAGCGGGACTTTTTTTTCAAATAATAGTTTTATAACATCTTACAGCTAACATGCATTAATTAAAAACGAAACATAAATGTATGCAACATTGTTTAAAAGAGTCAAAAAATGCTCGTGGCGTTCACCCACGCCACTCATCTTTTTTGACCTCTCTTAAACAAGAGTTGCATAAAATACTATTATTTGATATCTCACCTGCCCTTGCCAAACGTAGACCTTGGAAGGTGTCTCCAAAAGGAACACATCATCAGGCTGAAGGCTGGTCGTCACTTCTGGCACCTGTTCTGCTCTCATGTCCTCGGCGGCCTTGGTTCCGTGGATCTGCGATTACGGATATTTAAAAATTTAAAACAACAAATTGTTCCAAAGAGGAAACAAAAAGACGCAGGTAAGGTGTAGTTTTATTTTTAATGTTTATCGGTCTCGAAGTTATTTTCGTCATAGTTGCTTGCACAGTCACAACACATCTATACAATAATGGTTATAGAATACCTAATAGTGGCTTATGAAATGAAACAATTTTTAAGTCATACTCAACACGTAAATGCATAATATATTCTTACTTGGTCTTAACCTTTCGAAAGTGGAGGAAAATTTAATAATGAAATGAATTTATTATCTACGTATAGATTTCGTACCATTCGTAAATTGTGATGCCTTATGCCTTATAATCAATTTTTTAGCAATTTTGGATTCCTTTCGTCACAATTGTCACAAAAGAGAACTTCAATAATTTCATAATTTTGAGAAAAACCGTGTTTATCCGGGACATCGATGGACTTTTTAGTGGAATGCATCAAATGCAAACTGAACTAAGTGTCAGTGTGACAAAATTCTAATTTAAAGTTGATTAAACAACATAGAACCTTCTACCCAAAATTGAGGCAGCGATATGTGCTAAGCCTACAGGGGGCTATCACGATCTAGATTAGTAGTCTTCACTATAACTTATAGTATAGTTATATAACTTATAGTAAGTGTTCAGTTCGGGACCTAAACTGAATTGCGATGTGTCAGTTCCATAGTCTATCAAAGATTGACAGCCGAAACTAAACTGAATCGCATTTAAGAGGTCATTGGTAGCCCCTATTGCCTAACCAAAACTGAAGAACAAAAATAGAACCGTTCTTTTGTATGGAGAAAATAACGGTTCCGGTCCGAGGTTTAGAACCTAAACTGAATCGAAATGTGTCAGTCTCATAGAATAACTGTCAAAAACTGACAAGCCGAACCTAAACTAAATCGCATATAAGATATCATGGAACCCCCAGGGGAAGCTAAGACGGACTTACTCTGAACAGCCTCACTCCATCGGTGTCATAGTTGTCCTGCTGATTGGAGTTCCTGAACGCTGAAGCCTTCCCACCGAGTAGGGTCAGCAGGCGACCTGATAAGTTCATATCATGAAGATACACATAATTACTAGGGGTCGGAACTATGGGTGTAAAACTTTAACAAAACTTCAAGTGGACTTTACATAGCACATACAATCAACAACACACCTATGAACACAGGCAAAGTGCCAAAAATATGTAAACTGAACTTTATTGCCTGGACATACATATTTCTGGCACTTTGTCTGTATTCACAGCTGTGTTGTCGATTGAACATCCATAAAATATACATATCTACACACCCACACATTTGAAGATTCCGAGATAGGGAATAAAATCGGATACAGATTTTTCAATAATATTCGCATTTTGTTGGCTAAAGTGTTCCTATATGTCAATTTTAAAGTTTTGTACCCATAATTCCGACACCGAATAATCACCCAATGATGATTCGTATTAATGACAGTCAACAGTTACTTTTTGACAGATAATATAATTTGATTGATAATGATAACCCTGTATAGTTGTCATACAAATCATCATTCGTCGCCTGGAGTATACTATAGAGTCACTTAATTTAACCTTAAGCAATTAAATCAAAATGACCATGGGCAACTTAGTATCGAGCTTGGTCCCAACTCCAACACAAATTAGAGTTAGGTCATTAAAACGGTCTACAAATTAATATACTTCATTTTTTTCTATACGCACCAAGATGTCCATTGTAGAACCTAGATATACTAAATGTGGCCCCTCCAAAATGTTAAATACCCTAGCCATAGATTCTTCATAGTTCGTATGTATTACTCTAAACGAAAATATGAATATGTCAGTTCTGCAATGGAATTCACCTTTGTACCCATATACCTAATTAAATGAAGTAGATTTGTTGTTGTTGATGTTGTTGTTGTATTCTGGCTATTTTTTCAGCAACTCGACATCAAACGTGCCTATTTTGCGTAATCCCAACGCTGGCCTAGTACTGATTGGGGACTTCACATACACCCTTGAATTTCTTCGCAGGTGTATGCAGGTTTCCTCACGATGTTTTCCTTCACCGTAAACCTTATAAGCTAAAGATTATAAGTAGAAGTAGATTTAAAGACCTATTTTATAGCCTAACACTCATATCTGTTGGTTCTGGGTCCATTTTCACGCATGGTCTTTTGACTTTGTAATCAAATCGTAATAGAGCAGATCTGAAGGCCTATTTCTTCGTTATTGCCGGGGAGAATGCTTTTGATCGCTTGCACTCCCGGACTTAGGGGAGGCCCATATAGAGGTGGTATGTAGGAGGATACCCACTAAAAACCTCTATGGCGTCCCCCACTTTACCGTTAGTTGGGATGCCTTGGGATCGCGTTAGCATTCTACCATGACACCCCCCGAGATCTGAAGGCTTACTTACTGAGAACTATTTTCAGCATTTGGGTCAAAATTCTTTTCGTTGTCTTATTTTGTGTCCCTAAAAAGCGTGACACAGTGATTTTTGTATGAGATGATGTTTTGTTTCCAATTTTTAATGTATGGATTAAAATGTAGCGTGAAAAAGAAATACGAGTGCACCGGATTTTTTTATATACTGAGTCGAAACAGCAACTAGAAGCGAGACAGAGTGGTATGAAACAAGACAACGAAAAGAATTTTGACCCATTTGTCTATCTTTTCAACAAAGGAGGCATTAGTCTGACAGAGACCGATGATCATCATCATCATCATCATCATCAGCCTATGATAGTCCACTGCTGGACGTATTAAATATGCGTATAGACGCATTAGGAGGTAAATGCTCATAATCGCCACGCTGGGCAAGCGGATTGGCGATCGCAGTAATGTGTCCACTATGATGACGCTGCTGCCCATCAGACCGATGATCGTTTGCGAACATTGTAGTTGTGAAGAAGTGATGTGTTATTAACCTCGTAAGTTAGTATTCCTATTTTAAATTTAAACCTTGTTCTACCGTGTGTAAATCTAACACGGGCGATAAATTAAACCAGACATGGGATTCATCAGTGTAATCGTGGATTACAAGTTTTTTTTAAGTTACACTTAATTATGACCCCACAGATTTTCGGAGCAGCAACGAACGTTGTTGATATTGATATGACAGTTATGTCATCTGCTTTTGAAATTAGCTCAACGAGCGTTTAACTTAAGTGTTTTGCTCTACATTGCGCACCGAATTATTTTGCATGGATAATATTGTTGCTCTAATTTTTAGTAAAAACGATCTAAATGTACTCATTAGACCTAAACCCTGTATATGTAAATTGGTAAGAATTTAGTTTGTTTCAAAAAACAATGAAACAAAAGAAATTCTACTTGGTTCATGAAAGATTCAAATTGGATCGCAACAACTATGTAATGTACATTGTGTCTTAAGAGGCTAAACATAGAAGAATACACACCTTTGAAAATTTTAAGGAAGTGATGAGGTTCTTCGCCCTGAGGAACTCTAACCAGGGTAGCTTTACCAGAGAGCTGCAACAATACAAAGGCATTTCAAACAAAATTGAAGGCATAGGCCGGGAAGTAGTTTCAAAAGTTGTCCTGGAAGTTGTATGGTGTTTTTACTCACAGCATTGTCGAGACCAACTGATTGGATAGCTGCGGCAGTCTGTTCATCTTGCGTTGAATCTTTACCCTGAAAAAAATGTTGTTGGTACTTAAATATTGTTTATTAGTTTTATCTAGAGAGGTTTTTTTCATAAATAACAATGCAAACATGGAGATTTTAAATATTTTTTAAAAATATTTATAGTGCAGGTGAAATCTATTTTTAAATCAGGTTGTATTGGAATTTCCCTAAATTATACCTAAATAAATCCAAAAAAACTTGAATATTGTCGTTAGGTCGGTTTGTATAGACAAAAATGTAGACCGTATAAGAAAACCACCTAAAATGTATGGTAATACGAGTTTTTTAACCATGATTTACCGTAAACTGGGGTTACATTGATCAATTTTAAAGTTTAAACTTCAATATCTTCTAAAATTAGGCGTAAAAAAATCCAAAAATAAAATAGTAACATCAACTTTTTGTTATCATTCTCGGTAAAAAATGTTGAAACGATACTTTAAAAATGTATGAAGATAGGAAATAAAACGTTGTGATCAAAGTTAAACTGACATTTACTTTGATACCTTATGTTTTTTTTAGGGTAATGAATGTAAACCCTTACAGGAGTAATTTCTCCTAAGAAAATAAATAAATCCGTTCGCAGTATCAAAAGTTACAACAATTTACGTCGTTTTGGGGTTATTTTGATCAAATTGTGATCAAAGTAGCCTCGATATATTATAAAAAAACTTCAGTATTCAACTTTATTATAAACAAAAATCAAACATTGAAGAGAGAACAATCTTCTTATAAAATAAACAGTCAAATGGATAGACATACCATAACCATCTATACGTAAGATTCTGATCAATGTGACCCCATGTAGGTGATCAAAGATACCCCATTGAATAAAAACAATTGTTATAAGTACTAAGTTTGAATTGAAGACCCCAAAAACGTTATATTTGTATACCTAAACACACTTGTGACAAGTTAATTGTGATTAAGAACTGTTTACCTCACTGCCCTTATTGTTAGTTTAGAAGTTATTTTATACACGAAAAATAGCAAAAAGTGTACGTAAATATAAACACGTGCTACGCAATGACCGTACTCATTTAAAGTGTCTAAATAATTAATAAGGATAACTATCGTTCTTGCCAGACTTAAAAAATATATATACAGATGCGTTTGGTAACGGAAGATATTCGCGATAAAAAAATAAAAGAAGTTTTTATCAATGTAACCCCAAAGTTCAAAGTAACCCCAGTTTACGGTACTGTTTTTATATCTACGGTGTCATCTGATGATAAAGTTCCGTGTTTTTCGGATCGGGTGAAAAGTTCAGGGAAGTTTCAATACAATCTGATGTTGAAACGGTTCCACTTGCATTATAACTATTTATTTTAAACATTTGTAATCAGCATGTTTATAGTATTTTCTATGAAAAAATCCACCTGACTCGTATTCATTAACCACGAGTGTACTTCACAAATCAGTGTAATATATTATGAAAGGCATTGGGCTTGCGCATAAATCACTCGAAGTTTTTTCTGCAATTTTTTGGTCCCCCTCTTCCAGATACTGCTTTCACAAGAAAATACACGCGAGGTCTACTGATACTTGATGAATAGGTGTTTAAAAAAAAATAGGGTCCCAAAAGAAAGCTTTATTCTAAAGACAATTTATTGTGTCGCCCCCTCCCCTCTTCGATCTGTGAGTCACAAACAGAAAAAAAACCATAGGTAAACTATTACGAACATAATCGGCCCACCCGTTAATGAATAACTACGGAAGCCTACACGGAGCATGGCCCATTATGCTCTTGGTCGTTTTTTTTCCATGGAGGTTTTGATTATTTAGCCCACAGAACAGAAAAAACAGTTTTTATTATTCCGTGACTTAGCCCACCACTTTTTTCCTAATCAGCATTGGATATGAATTGGTCCCTCGTCGAAAAACCACCATTGTATTTACGCCCCAAGAAGTGAGAGGTATAACATACCAGCCAGAAATACACGATGTGACCACGTCCATTCTCTCCCTGGTACTGGTATTGAATAACGTAGGAGTCTCCTTGGTACAGCTCTCCGAAGCGCTTGCCGGGTTCAGTGCCGGGAGAGGCAGAGTCGTACGCCTTAGCCAACTCCAGGCCTTCGATCCTGACAACGTTAATTGTTTGATTGAGGACATAATATAAATATAATATAAATATCTTGGGACATCTTTACACAGATCGACCCAGTCCCACGGTAAGCTCAATTAAGGCTTGTGATGTGGGTACCAGGCAACGATATATACAGGGTGGTCCAAACCTTGACGTCAAAAAATTTTTTTTAGATTCCTCACGTCATGAGCTATCAGAATATACCCCATGTATGTTGGCCGATTTTTTGTAGTTTTCGAGTTATGAATTTTTGAAAAAAATTTTTTGAGAAATTCTGGAATTAAGAAATTTATTAATAAAAAAAAAAGTTCTGATGATATATGATGAATGATACTTAATGATGAGGATTTTTCGGAGTAGTCAGTCAAGTAAACTTAAAAAAGCTTAAAATTTTAAAGTAGTAATAAAGACTTGAATAACTACACAAATTGAGTTTTCGTGGTATTTTCTGTCTTTGTTTATTGATAAGAACAACAAAACAGACGAAATTTTACTTTATTTTGAAATAAAAAAATTTAGAAGCTTTTTTTTAAGTAATTAATTGAATCAGGCGTTACTTTGCGGAAGTCCATATTCAAGGATGAACAATATTGCTTTGCTCTTCCGCGATACAGAATGTGTAGCTAATTAGTGTAACCCGCTATAATTACTTGCGTATTTTTTGCATGCAATTAATTTTCCCACCCTCCCGCCGCAAAAATAAATACGCAAATAACTATAACAAACCACCACCAATAACACTATACTCGACACGTGTTTCGCCTCTCTACGAGGCATCATCAGGAGTTGACGATGTTGTCGGTCTGGTGTCCGGCAACAGAATGAGCTGTCCTGTCTGGTCGGCCATATTTATAACCTCACCCTGACCCCGCCCCCTACCCCCTTCTCCCCCCTGGCAACGGAAAAAATTCGTAATAACGGCGATGACGCAACATTCAGCTGCTCGTTAATAATTACACCTCTACCGTTGTACCTAACTATTTCCAATTGTTCCAGAACATTCAAACGTAAACCTTTATCACAAACGTGCAGAACATTAAAAGAGTGGTCCTCAGATAAACTATGGCCACTCTCTATCAAATGCTTCGCGAAATTTGAATTAGTTTGCCAAACTATCAGATGATATTTACAAAGTTTTGAAGTCTAATAATATTAATGTTGCTTTTAAGACAAACAATACGTTACATTCAAAACTTTGTAACGGCAAAGATCAAATTGAGACGGGCAAGAAGTCTGGTGTGTATAAGCTAACTTGTGATGATTGTAATAAGGTGTACGTGGGGCAAACGGGCCGTAGTTTTAACACAAGGTATAAGGAGCATGTCACATCTTATAGGCATAACCATCCAGAACGTTCAAATTTCGCGAAGCATTTGATAGAGAGTGGCCATAGTTTATCTGAGGACCACTCTTTTAATGTTCTGCACGTTTGTGATAAAGGTTTACGTTTGAATGTTCTGGAACAATTGGAAATAGTTAGGTACAACGGTAGAGGTGTAATTATTAACGAGCAGCTGAATGTTGCGTCATCGCCGTTATTACGAATTTTTTCCGTTGCCAGGGGGGAGAAGGGGGTAGGGGGCGGGGTCAGGGTGAGGTTATAAATATGGCCGACCAGACAGGACAGCTCATTCTGTTGCCGGACACCAGACCGACAACATCGTCAACTCCTGATGATGCCTCGTAGAGAGGCGAAACACGTGTCGAGTATAGTGTTATTGGTGGTGGTTTGTTATAGTTATTTGCGTATTTATTTTTGCGGCGGGAGGGTGGGAAAATTAATTGCATGCAAAAAATACGCAAGTAATTATAGCGGGTTACACTAATTAGCTACACATTCTGTATCGCGGAAGAGCAAAGCAATATTGTTCATCCTTTTAGAAGCTTTTTTTAAATTTATTTGACCTACTACTCCGAAAAATCCTGATCATTAAGTATCACTTTTTTTTTGCTTTTACGTAGGCTCAAGGTCTAAGGCAGTCTTTAGAATACGAAAATTCCTTGGGGTATGTTTAATTTTTTTATTTACGTACATTAATGCTATTTTGATGCGTTTTTAGCGTAAAATTTTGAATTTTGTATTTTTTTATCCTACTTGTATCAAAGTGAGGACGCTAATTTTTTTGTCAGTAATTGCTTTATTTGTAGTAATACTTTTACAAAAAGAAAATAGTTAAAAAACCCAAAACATTTTTTTTTATGAATAATTTCTTCATTCCAGAATTTCTCAAAAAAAAATTTTTCAAAAATTCATAACTCGAAAAATACACAAAATCGGCTAACATACATGGGGTATATTCTGATAGCTCATGATGTGAGGAACCTAAAAAAAAATTTTTGACGTCATGGTTTGGACCACCCTGTATAATAGATAAATACATATAGATACTTAAATACATACTCAGCCATGACCAAGGAACAAATATTTATTGTGATAAACAAATACACAAATAATGCCCTCGCTGGGATTCGAACCCGGAACCTCCAGCTTCGTAGGCAGGGTCACTACTAACTAGGCTACGGAGGCTGACATAATGGCGGCGATAAAACAAGGTTTTGTCAAAAATAATGTTAATCATTAATAATTTATAAAAGCTTTCATCAGCCTATAAACAGTCCTCTGCTGATAAAGGTCTCTCCTAATCTTTGCGTATAGGCACATTAGGAAACAAATGCCCATGGGCAATCGGATTGGCGATCGCAGTAAAGTTTCCACTATGATGACGCTGCTGCCCATCATTAATCTACCATCAAGAATGGTCAGTGGCACTTCAATCCCGTAATCGGCTCATACGACACCCGCGTGAAGAGTTGCAGTGATGACAAATGTATTTTCACTGCCGTCACCACACGGGCATGGATAAAAGGCAGTGGATGATAAAACGAAAGTTCTGTCAAAAACTGCGTGTTTGATGAAAGCTTTTATAGCTGACTCTACTTTCTTCATTGATCTATAATTCAATGAATCATGAGATCGAGAGATGTTCTGCAAGATCGTATTACAAATGAGACCATCAAATTAGTGTAATAAGACTATCCCAGTGCACCTAAATTATATTATGTGTAATAAGAACATCGTAACATATTTATGAGACGATTTTTTCGATACATATTTTTGCACTTGACTGTACCTGATACCAAAAAGCTATGCTAGGAGTCTCTGACAAATTATATCAGAGGTGACCCATCCGCAGCAGAACCAAAGTAACCGATATAGCTCTCCGAATCACTAGACTGAAGTGACAGTGGGCGGGGTACTACACGTAGAACCGGAGCCCGTTGGGGCGGGAAGGTTCTCGATTGGCGGCCACATACCGGAAGGTGCAGCGTGGGTAGGCCCTCCACAAGGTGGACTGATGACCTGATGAAGATCGCAGGAGCCCGCTGGATGAAGGTGGCGTAGGGCCGGTTATTGTGGCAATTTTTATTGGAGGCTTATGTTCAGCAGTGGACGTCTTTTGGACGATGATGAATCAAGAGAGTTAAGTATTTTAGGACGGACACTGGTTAACACGTTCCATGTGCAGCTAAAATCAATAGTGTCACGTGCAAATTCTCGCACAAAATTTCAAGCATAACCTGGCAACAGTATTAAAAGTCCGCCAATACCTAATTTTATCAAATTGTCACTTTTTACAGCTGATACGTGCGGGTAAGTTAACGTAGCTTAGCTAGTACGTGCAAATTTCAAATTATCCCTATATTTAAATAAGGTCGTGCATCATATATTCTGCATTCACGTATCACAAATACCTTCAAATGCATCACAGGGAACGTGTTAACTTAATATCCGGACCATTTTTGAAAGGCAATTTTGTATGGCGTGACTTCTGATACTAACCTGTAGACAACGTATTCACCATTGCCCTGGTCGGGCATGAAGCCACGAGCAGATCCAGTCTTAGCAACTACTCTGGCACGCTTCTCAGATGTTGCCTCGTCACCGTCAAAGAATTCACCATCTGGAGAGACGAGGGATTCATGGGTCAAACTCAAAATCACGTTATGAGTCTTTCCGGTGGACATTTTAAAAGTTAAGGGCTATGAGAGTTAATTTTCTTATAAACCCTTATTGTCATTTAAAGGTACTACTTTCCTATTGAATTGTATGATACTAAT
This sequence comes from Thaumatotibia leucotreta, assembly GCA_025490895.1. Taxonomy (NCBI): domain Eukaryota; kingdom Metazoa; phylum Arthropoda; class Insecta; order Lepidoptera; family Tortricidae; genus Thaumatotibia; species Thaumatotibia leucotreta. Next base: position 51,971 of record JALPQI010031451.1, read on the forward strand.
CACGACTACACTCCTGTCAGTTGCTTACTATTGCCCACAGGAAAGAGGGTCTCTACAGTTCAGCTGAACACGCACTTTTTCTTTCCTGTGGTCGATAGTGAACAGCCTGTGGACAGGTAGTAATGATTTTTATCATAGAATGCAATGAAAGAGGAGTACGTCTTAATGAATAAGGCTTTCATAAGAAAATCAAACTTTATAGGCCTTAACTTTTAGAATGTCAACCGGAAAGACTCCGAATATGGGTTTGCGTTTGACCCTCATAATCAAAGTAGGTTAGACAGTAAAATATAAAAAAAATGCTTGCGTTCCTCTAAAATTTACGCGTGATTCAGATCGGCTATATTGTGGATGTGCCTTGGCTGAGACACATCTCGGAAAGTGACGATAAAATACATCAAACAAATGCTTTGATGCGCACAGTCTGAACTCGTGTAGTGAGGGTTTTCTGAAATGACGTTCACCAGGGCGGCAGCACTGAGGCGTCAGGTCCAGAAATTTGTCTAAATTATCAGAGCGCCTATAGTTTCGTGTTAAATGTTTTGTATGAGTTAATGAAATTATTAAAAAAAATATCTTCTAGGTAGTTAGTTTTTCTTCGGGGCTAAATCACTTCCCAATCAACATATCACAGAATTTCATTTCGCAAAAAGATTGGTTGCCAACTGTAATGATTCGCAGACGTATCTTTTGCATATTAGGAGCATTCGAACGTGTATTACTCCGAGATGGTCCCGTTGGCACCAAGTTGGGGTCTGATGATGAGATCTTGGAGAAATCGAGGGATTTCTTCAAATTTTATAGGTATACATGTATCCTCCTGCCGCCCAGGTAGTAATATTTGCCAATGAAATTTGGATTGATTATTGTACGAAATAGAGTAAAATTTCTTTTGTTTCAGGAGACCTTTTTATAGGTCTCTGGGCGGCTAGAGGGTATGGTGCTTTGGGTAATTTTCATTCATTTACAAGAATTTGCATTCAGAAAGTAAGATTCGAGGAAACCAATGATGGAAACAAATCGGAAATTTGGAGAAATCAGTTGAAGTCGATTTTTTAAATTTTCAATTTGGTGATTGTTGGGGTAGAGAGCTACCATAGCGACACGTAAGCGACAAAAAGTTGATGTTTTCATGGAATGCTCCATTATAATTTTATTATTTCATGCTACTTACCACTAATCGATCTAACGAGACGTGAGTGCGACATTCCTACGTCTCTCCACGTGCTGAAGTATTGTTTGAACGCTGCGGGTTCCGTGCCTTGAGGGATCCTTGTTACTTGTACCTGTTACCATGATAAGTTTATTAGTTTGAAACATTGCTATGATATAAGTAATTATGCTTCTATTTTCGTTATTACCTACCTTATTTTGAATCCTCGTAAGGCTCATCATACTATTTTCTTTAAATAATATGAAGTGTAGGAGCAAGTAGTTACTGTGTTGTGTCAAGTATAAAGCTGAATATCGTTTGTTTGCAAAATCAATTTTTAAACAAAGGTAATGCTACTAATTGAGTAGAGAGCTACAATGCGACTTGGGTCAAAATTCTTTTCGTTGTTTTGTTTCATACCACTCTGTCACGCTTTTAGATGTTGTTTCGACTCAGTACATCATCTCGTAAAAAAATCACAACTGTGTCACGTTTTTTAGGGACACAAAATAAGACAACGAAAAAATTTGTTGATTGATTGATTGAGCATCTGCCGTCGTAGGTGGTTGTGTCAAGCGCAATCTTTGAATTTATTTATGTTATAACATCAATAATATATTAACCGTGTCAAATTAGTGTCAGCACTTTATACAAACTGTGAGTGTCGCGTGTGTTTACGTACGGTAATGGCTGCAAATTTACAACGTTGCAATGTCTGGTGAGGACGCCTTTAATAAAAGTTCCCGGACCTTACGATCACCTCCTCCGGAAAGAATACCGCGTGCCATGGAAACTCCCACTAGGACTCCCGCTACCCCCGCGCCCTCGGATGTGCCGGAAACGGTCACAACTTCAGAAATCAGTGGTTGGTTAACTCAAATTGAAATGCGCCTTACAGAAATCTGCACTATTTCCAGTGAGGGAAAATTAAATTCAGACCAAAAACTGAGAATTAGCAGCCTCAGTAAGAGCGTTATGGGTGGAGTTTCTCAACTGGCCGTGCAATATCAATCGGCTAAATCGAATCTTTTGATTTATCATTCACAAGTGCAAGCTTTTAAACAGCAAAAAGAGTTTAGCACCCAACTTCAGGAACTCAAGCAGTCTCTGCAAGTTCTACCAAAAGAGAAAGACCCGAAACAATCGTTTGCCGACATGGTCAGAACAGGAAAAAATTCATCGGTGATACCGTCGAAAACCAGCAGCATCGCAATTTATCCGGCCGATAAGGACAAGTCAAGTGAGGACACAAAAAAACTCGTCCAAAACCTAATTAAGCCCGAAGCCCTTAAACTACATGTTCGCGGAATGAGGAAGACAAAAAATGGAGGTGTCATAATTAGCACGGATAGAAAGGATGACCTTGAGAAGCTCAAAAAATCTGAGCACCTCCAACAATCAGGACTCAAACTTGAAGACGCGGCCAAAAGGAGACCTAAAATAATTGTAATGGGAATCCCAACGAGTTTGCCCGAAAAAGATGTGTTCGATTGTATATTTGAACAGAATATTCTAGACCTGCAACCTGAATTCCCTAGAGACCTCTTTATGAACTCAGTCAGACTTAGTCATAAATCTGGCAAAAAGGACCTATCTACCTGCAATTACGTTATAGAATGCTCAGCTGAAATCAGGAGAATGCTGGTGCATCAACAACGAGCTTACATAAATTGGTCCTCCTGCCCTGTCCGAGACTTTACCCTTTTAACGAGGTGTTATTTGTGTCATCAGTTTGGCCATTCAGCTAAATTCTGCAGGGATACAGAGCCAACATGTGGTCATTGTGGATCGCAGGGGCATAGCATTAAGGAGTGTACTAAGCTGACAGAGCCTCCTAAATGTGCTACCTGCCAGCGCTTCAAGAAACCGTCGAATCACAAAACCGGAGATGAGCAGTGCCCAGCAAAGAAAAATGCGCAGACCAGATATTTAAGTTCCATTGACTATGAGGGCGCCTAGAGCGCCGCCTCCTACCATCGCTTGTCGCACTTATCATCAACTTTAATGGGTAATTCAACCACCGATTTGCTTGATGACATTGACGCCTCGTGTGAGTATGAATCGTTAGTGTGTGACCCAGATAAATGTTCTGATATTCTGAATAAATTTGCCCCAAATTTAAAAATATTTGTACAAAATGTAAGAAGCTTAAATTGTAATTTCAACGGTCTTTTAGCTTTGCTGAGCTTAATTAATTCTGAGGTAGATATAATTGTTTTGACCGAGTGTTGGTTGTCCACTGCCCAAACGATCCCTCAAATAAGCGGCTACAATTCTTATGTGAGTGAAAAAACAAACGTGTTGCAGAATGATGGGGTCGTATTCTATGTTAAAGAAAATATTAATTATATAAGCGTGGAAGAACCCGATATATTTTTAGACGCAAACTGCTTAATAACTAAAATAGGCACTGATACTGCGATCGTAGGCATTTACCGTTCCCCCTCCTATAAAAACATAAATAACTTTTTAAACTCCCTAAGTGAAGTCCTAACACAGTTATCTACATATAAGAATGTCCTTGTTATGGGAGACCTGAATATTGATATCAAAAATGGCTCACAAGACCGAAATTATTTTGAATACCTCACCCAATTGGCATTCCTTGGATATCTCCCTACCCACCTCCACCCTACGAGGGAAAAAAATTGTCTTGATCATGCTATTGCCAAGTCAAAGCTCGCTATAAAAACTTTAGTGCTGAATAGTAGTTTAACCGACCACAGTTCTCTGTTACTTTGTTTACCTCGCAACTATTCAAAGTCATATAACACCTTTATTAAGACTAAGCTAGACAGTGGAGCAGTTACTCATGATTTAGAAAATCTCGATATGACGCCTATTTATAACACAACAAATGCCAACCAAGCCATGGAATACTTAATCACATCATTAACTCGGATTATAGAGAATAACACCGTGACCATAACTGTGCCATGCAAAATGAAAATAATTAAGCCTTGGATTACCCCTGGATTGTTGCGCTGCATTAAAAATCGTGACAGAATGCATAAAAAACTGTTAAAAAACTCCAATGATGACATCCTTAAAATCACATATCAACGCTATCGTAATTATTGTAATAACTTGTTGAAAAAATTAAAACGCCAATATGAGAAATCGGAAATCATTAAAGCAGGTCAAGACAAAAATAAATTATGGAAAGTCATCAAAAACATAACTTGCATGAGTAATACAAAACCCACTGCTAAATCGCTCATAGCCGATATTGCAAGTGCTCGGCAAACGGTCAACTCAGCAAATAGCTTTTTTGCCAATGTAGGAAAAAATCTTGCAGAAAAAGCAAATAGTAACACGTCATTGCCTATCTCTCACAATATGACCTCTTTCCGAGATACAAGTTTTAACACATTTGTTTTATATGATACAGACGAAAACGAAATCGACAACACCATAATGACATTAAGAAATGACTGCGCTACGGGTATTGACAAAATCCCTTGCTCGTTCATAAAAACATACAGAAAATATTTGACCCCTCCACTTACCCACCTCTTTAACTATTGCTTTGCCACTGGTGTATTTCCCAAAGTTCTTAAAATAGCTCTTATCAAACCTATTCACAAGGGTGGAGACAAGAGTTGTATTAACAACTATCGCCCTATTTCAGTATTACCGTCATTATCAAAAATATTAGAAAAGATTATCTCTAAAAGACTGGTTAAATTCCTAGACAAATACAAACTGCTGGCATCTTCGCAATACGGCTTTAGATCAGGATTTTCTACAAGTGACGCAGTACACGACCTTACAGATTATGTTATTAGACAAATCGACTCCCAAAAAAAGTGCCTAGCCATATTCCTAGACCTCGCGAAAGCTTTTGATACAGTGAAAATACAGACCTTAATTGAAAAGTTAGAGTATCTAGGAATTAGAGGTCATGCTCTCAGAATTTTTAAGGACTATCTCTCAGACCGAAAACAGCGAGTATCAATCGACAATATTTTAAGCGACGAACTTTCCATTAATTACGGCGTCCCTCAGGGCAGTATCCTGGCTCCTACCCTTTTTCTTACTTATATTAATGACTTGTGTACCCTTGCCATCCCTAAAGGTAGACTCATATCCTACGCAGATGACACAGCTCTGCTTTTTAATGGTGACTCATGGAATGACGTCTTTAATAATGCACAATCAGGCTTCAACCTAGTTAGCCGCTGGCTGAAGGCCAACGCACTTACGTTAAATGCCGACAAAACGAAATATATTACTTTTTCTTTAAATGCCGCTACCCAACCGACAGAAGATATTCACGCCATAATAGCTCATAACTGCCCCATAACCGGCACGTCTGTTAATAATCGCTGTACTAACAATTGCTCAAAACTCGCTAGTGCTAAAAATATTAAGTACCTGGGAGTTATAATTGACCAACACCTCAATTTCAAAGCGCATATTCAATCTCTGACGGCTAGAGTTAGAAAATTAATTTACGTATTTAAAAACCTCAGACATGCGGCAAGTCGGACTCTTATTAAAT
>JALPQI010031452.1:0-39379 GCA_025490895.1 Thaumatotibia leucotreta
GTTGCAATGTCTGGTGAGGACGCCTTTAATAAAAGTTCCCGGACCTTACGATCACCTCCTCCGGAAAGAATACCGCGTGCCATGGAAACTCCCACTAGGACTCCCGCTACCCCCGCGCCCTCGGATGTGCCGGAAACGGTCACAACTTCAGAAATCAGTGGTTGGTTAACTCAAATTGAAATGCGCCTTACAGAAATCTGCACTATTTCCAGTGAGGGAAAATTAAATTCAGACCAAAAACTGAGAATTAGCAGCCTCAGTAAGAGCGTTATGGGTGGAGTTTCTCAACTGGCCGTGCAATATCAATCGGCTAAATCGAATCTTTTGATTTATCATTCACAAGTGCAAGCTTTTAAACAGCAAAAAGAGTTTAGCACCCAACTTCAGGAACTCAAGCAGTCTCTGCAAGTTCTACCAAAAGAGAAAGACCCGAAACAATCGTTTGCCGACATGGTCAGAACAGGAAAAAATTCATCGGTGATACCGTCGAAAACCAGCAGCATCGCAATTTATCCGGCCGATAAGGACAAGTCAAGTGAGGACACAAAAAAACTCGTCCAAAACCTAATTAAGCCCGAAGCCCTTAAACTACATGTTCGCGGAATGAGGAAGACAAAAAATGGAGGTGTCATAATTAGCACGGATAGAAAGGATGACCTTGAGAAGCTCAAAAAATCTGAGCACCTCCAACAATCAGGACTCAAACTTGAAGACGCGGCCAAAAGGAGACCTAAAATAATTGTAATGGGAATCCCAACGAGTTTGCCCGAAAAAGATGTGTTCGATTGTATATTTGAACAGAATATTCTAGACCTGCAACCTGAATTCCCTAGAGACCTCTTTATGAACTCAGTCAGACTTAGTCATAAATCTGGCAAAAAGGACCTATCTACCTGCAATTACGTTATAGAATGCTCAGCTGAAATCAGGAGAATGCTGGTGCATCAACAACGAGCTTACATAAATTGGTCCTCCTGCCCTGTCCGAGACTTTACCCTTTTAACGAGGTGTTATTTGTGTCATCAGTTTGGCCATTCAGCTAAATTCTGCAGGGATACAGAGCCAACATGTGGTCATTGTGGATCGCAGGGGCATAGCATTAAGGAGTGTACTAAGCTGACAGAGCCTCCTAAATGTGCTACCTGCCAGCGCTTCAAGAAACCGTCGAATCACAAAACCGGAGATGAGCAGTGCCCAGCAAAGAAAAATGCGCAGACCAGATATTTAAGTTCCATTGACTATGAGGGCGCCTAGAGCGCCGCCTCCTACCATCGCTTGTCGCACTTATCATCAACTTTAATGGGTAATTCAACCACCGATTTGCTTGATGACATTGACGCCTCGTGTGAGTATGAATCGTTAGTGTGTGACCCAGATAAATGTTCTGATATTCTGAATAAATTTGCCCCAAATTTAAAAATATTTGTACAAAATGTAAGAAGCTTAAATTGTAATTTCAACGGTCTTTTAGCTTTGCTGAGCTTAATTAATTCTGAGGTAGATATAATTGTTTTGACCGAGTGTTGGTTGTCCACTGCCCAAACGATCCCTCAAATAAGCGGCTACAATTCTTATGTGAGTGAAAAAACAAACGTGTTGCAGAATGATGGGGTCGTATTCTATGTTAAAGAAAATATTAATTATATAAGCGTGGAAGAACCCGATATATTTTTAGACGCAAACTGCTTAATAACTAAAATAGGCACTGATACTGCGATCGTAGGCATTTACCGTTCCCCCTCCTATAAAAACATAAATAACTTTTTAAACTCCCTAAGTGAAGTCCTAACACAGTTATCTACATATAAGAATGTCCTTGTTATGGGAGACCTGAATATTGATATCAAAAATGGCTCACAAGACCGAAATTATTTTGAATACCTCACCCAATTGGCATTCCTTGGATATCTCCCTACCCACCTCCACCCTACGAGGGAAAAAAATTGTCTTGATCATGCTATTGCCAAGTCAAAGCTCGCTATAAAAACTTTAGTGCTGAATAGTAGTTTAACCGACCACAGTTCTCTGTTACTTTGTTTACCTCGCAACTATTCAAAGTCATATAACACCTTTATTAAGACTAAGCTAGACAGTGGAGCAGTTACTCATGATTTAGAAAATCTCGATATGACGCCTATTTATAACACAACAAATGCCAACCAAGCCATGGAATACTTAATCACATCATTAACTCGGATTATAGAGAATAACACCGTGACCATAACTGTGCCATGCAAAATGAAAATAATTAAGCCTTGGATTACCCCTGGATTGTTGCGCTGCATTAAAAATCGTGACAGAATGCATAAAAAACTGTTAAAAAACTCCAATGATGACATCCTTAAAATCACATATCAACGCTATCGTAATTATTGTAATAACTTGTTGAAAAAATTAAAACGCCAATATGAGAAATCGGAAATCATTAAAGCAGGTCAAGACAAAAATAAATTATGGAAAGTCATCAAAAACATAACTTGCATGAGTAATACAAAACCCACTGCTAAATCGCTCATAGCCGATATTGCAAGTGCTCGGCAAACGGTCAACTCAGCAAATAGCTTTTTTGCCAATGTAGGAAAAAATCTTGCAGAAAAAGCAAATAGTAACACGTCATTGCCTATCTCTCACAATATGACCTCTTTCCGAGATACAAGTTTTAACACATTTGTTTTATATGATACAGACGAAAACGAAATCGACAACACCATAATGACATTAAGAAATGACTGCGCTACGGGTATTGACAAAATCCCTTGCTCGTTCATAAAAACATACAGAAAATATTTGACCCCTCCACTTACCCACCTCTTTAACTATTGCTTTGCCACTGGTGTATTTCCCAAAGTTCTTAAAATAGCTCTTATCAAACCTATTCACAAGGGTGGAGACAAGAGTTGTATTAACAACTATCGCCCTATTTCAGTATTACCGTCATTATCAAAAATATTAGAAAAGATTATCTCTAAAAGACTGGTTAAATTCCTAGACAAATACAAACTGCTGGCATCTTCGCAATACGGCTTTAGATCAGGATTTTCTACAAGTGACGCAGTACACGACCTTACAGATTATGTTATTAGACAAATCGACTCCCAAAAAAAGTGCCTAGCCATATTCCTAGACCTCGCGAAAGCTTTTGATACAGTGAAAATACAGACCTTAATTGAAAAGTTAGAGTATCTAGGAATTAGAGGTCATGCTCTCAGAATTTTTAAGGACTATCTCTCAGACCGAAAACAGCGAGTATCAATCGACAATATTTTAAGCGACGAACTTTCCATTAATTACGGCGTCCCTCAGGGCAGTATCCTGGCTCCTACCCTTTTTCTTACTTATATTAATGACTTGTGTACCCTTGCCATCCCTAAAGGTAGACTCATATCCTACGCAGATGACACAGCTCTGCTTTTTAATGGTGACTCATGGAATGACGTCTTTAATAATGCACAATCAGGCTTCAACCTAGTTAGCCGCTGGCTGAAGGCCAACGCACTTACGTTAAATGCCGACAAAACGAAATATATTACTTTTTCTTTAAATGCCGCTACCCAACCGACAGAAGATATTCACGCCATAATAGCTCATAACTGCCCCATAACCGGCACGTCTGTTAATAATCGCTGTACTAACAATTGCTCAAAACTCGCTAGTGCTAAAAATATTAAGTACCTGGGAGTTATAATTGACCAACACCTCAATTTCAAAGCGCATATTCAATCTCTGACGGCTAGAGTTAGAAAATTAATTTACGTATTTAAAAACCTCAGACATGCGGCAAGTCGGACTCTTATTAAATCAGTTTACTATGCACTTTGCCAATCACTACTGGTATATTGTATTACATCTTGGGGTGGAGCAAATAAAACGGTAACTATCGATTTAGAAAGAGCTCAGAGGGCAGTTCTAAAAGTCGCAAATTTTTGTCCTATACGGTACCCAACGACTCAGCTGCTAACTGAGTGCGACGTTCTCAGTGTCCGCCAGCTATTCATTCTGCACACTGTTATGAAAAAACACTCACTGGTCAGCTATGACCCTCAGGTTTTAATAAGCAAAAGGCGTGCGGACATTGTCTGCACCAAGGATTCATTCTGCTCCGCAAACTCGCATAGATTTTTCTGTTTCCTCGGTACATTCCTTTACAATAAAGTCAATCTTTTATTAAACATCTATCCGATGCCCAGTAAAATATGCCTAAAAGTAATTAAATCTTGGCTCACTGGGAAAGCGTACGAGGACACAGAAAGATTATTAGAAGTAGTTTCATAGTGGTTACTAGATACCTTACAGTTTACTTACTTATACTAGATTAAAATTTTATCTTTAGTTATGCATAGATTTTTGTTTTATGTGTTATAGTTATTATAGTTTTATTGATAAAAATAGTATTAAACTTTACTACATAAGTATAGTTAATAGCAATACACTACTATCACTTTAAGTTACGTATAGTTTAATAGAATATATTTTATAAGTCATGTCACTAGCTGTTTTTATCATAAATGGAATATTTTACATTGACCTTTTTACCTACGTTTTATTGTTTGTTGTGAAAAAAATGTTGTTGTAAGCATTCCGCTGCGACTGTTTGACCTACTAAACATAGTATACCTAAGTCACAAGTAAATATTTACTTAGTTTAGGTATAGATCACTACGTATTTTTGGATTAAGAGATTATGTGAATAATGGTACTAAATAATTCAGTCATGTATTACAGGATCTACGTTAATTTGTAAAATTAGATTAAGGTAGTTATATGCGACTATAGTATATTCATTTTATTACCACTTTATATGTACAACTAGCATAAGATTTTATGAAATAAAAATTTATCTTATCTTATCTATCTTATCTTATCTTATTTTTGACCCGCTTACAAAGTTATGTAAGAATAAGAATAATAGTTATTTGTTGATTAAACAATCAAAGAAATTACATACTACAAACACAACACACCAAAATGGTTGCCATTCAGCATGTGCCATGGCTAGACTGATTTTCAGGGCAACTAAAAAAGCTAATGATTCCTTAACATCATCAGTTATTCGATTTAATGTGTATTCCAATTTGATTTCTGAACCAAGTAGTTACTGAGTTGTTCAAAAAAAGTTGAAGTAAAATAAGTACTGAGTTGTTCATTATTTATATAACTGTTATATACTTACCCATTTGGGGTAGTTCTTAGCACTCAAATACTGTTGGGCCTTGTTCATAGCTTCGGACTTTTCCTGCAAGGAGCAAAACAATAACACGAGTCACTTATGTTATTTTTTCGAAGTTCACAGGGAAGGGAAGAAGTATCAATTGTTATAAGGTTTTTAGTTTTAACTTGCCCCGATATATGGCATTCGCCGAATCTTGCCAATTTGTTAATTTCGGCCTAACAATGTACAAGTTCCAGAACATAATATTTTCTTCGGTTACCGCAAGGATTACACATGAAATAAAACTATGAAAACGGATAAACTCGCGTATATTAACTAATCTTAACTTCATTCTGACATTTCGAACACTTTACAGGGTTCGTGGTCTGCGGATGATGATGATTCAGTCACCAAACAAAAAATTTCCTAAATCCCTCGAATTTTTTTAGAAAAAATGTTCATGCAAGTTGGAACATTCTCTCACAGATGATTACGAAGGGATTACGAGATATTGTCTATTACGATTTGAGTTACACACTGGCGACTATTTCAACATCTATTTATGCCATAGAAATTGGCTCTAAGGCTTGGCAATAAATGTACAAAGAAAAGTTCCAGATGAAATTACTAAAAAACAGTCGATGACAAAAGATTATATTTTCTTTTTAACAAAAACTTCTTAAAAACTGGTTTAATATTACCTTCTCCGTAGACTGCTTGCCGACCCAAACGTAGATGCTGCCGCTGACTGTATCCAAAATGTAGCATTCCTGCACAAGAGATGTGGTTTATTATTACACTACTACACTTTGCACGGGTACTAACTATTATACCTACATAAAAACCTTCCTTTTGAATTACTCTACCTATTAAAAAAATTCTCATAAAAATCCGTTGCGTAGTTTTAAAGATTTAAGCGTACAAAGGGACATAGGGACAGAAAAAGTGACTTTATTTTATACTATGTAGGTAGTGATTTATCTTTATAGTACGGGTTCCGATAAACATTTAAAGTAACAATTTTTCCTCTAATATCTTTATTTTGTTTCTAAGTTGTAAGTGTTGACTGTTGATATACATTGTCATTGTGTAAATCTAATACGGGAGATCAATTATACGGCATGGGATTCATTAGTGTAATCATGGATAGCAAGGTTTTTTTTAAAGTTACTCTTAATTATGACCCCACAGATTTTTTTTAAGATTATCGGAGCAGCAATGTACATACTTGCGAACATTTGTTATTGTTGATATGGCAGTATGTCATCTGCTTTTGAAATTAGCTGTCAACGAGTATTTAACTCGCATATGTTGCTCTACATTGCGCGCCGAATTATTTTGTATGGATAATTTTGGTGCTCTAATTTTAAGTAAAAGTTATTTGAATGTACTTATTATGTCGTAAACTAACACCAGTTAAGCTTCGCCCGTATTTGACTTACATCCTGTATTTATGTCTCCCTGTCTCAAAAAAAGCTGTGCCCAACACTGCCCCCTAAACATAAACGCAGTAACTAGTTTTGAAATGTTAATCAATTGTTTATTCAACTGCAAATTACGTTTTTGGATTACCTAATTAACATTTTAAAAAGAATCGCTGCGACGTTTTTGCTTAGGAGGACAGAATAAGATTTCAGTAACTATCTCTGATAAATACAATATAAAATGCAATAAAGATTTGAGTCAAGCTAAACATGATCTGCAACAGCATCATGTTTAGTAGACTTGACTCGCTTGTTTTGGGAGCAGCCATTTTTCTATTATTGAAATGACTTATCACTCCAGGCTCTCGACAGTTTAAGTTTAAATTCTTCCTGGTTTACGTCATAGTTCGCTAGAAAATCTCTCCTGTATTGAAAATGAGTCAGACCATTTCAGCTCCACATTGGGAGGTGACACTCAGAGAAGCATGCCAAACCTGTCTACTTCAGATAACGAAATAGTAAAAGAGTTGAAACTTGAAATAGATAGCCACAAAACTTTCTGCTGCTCATAACGAAATAGACAGGTTAAATATGGAAGTTGAAGGCTTAAAGATAATTGTACATGGTGAACGAAAAAAAAGTGAAATCTTTAAAAAAATATTGACAGAGGAACCCCTGAACAAATCAACACCGATCAAAAATTTTTTTTGTATCTGTGGATTTTAATGGCTTCCTTGATCATCCTGGGAATGTAATGTTTTTCTGTCGAGAGTATCTGAGGGTTGTGTAACTCAATCCAATGATTAGTCCCAGACTCCAATAGGTGTTCAGCGATTGCAGATTGCTGGGATGGCAGTCGCATCAGTGCCGAAATAACAGATTTTCAATAATAGATTACATGCCAAGGCCGTTTAAGTTGGAAATGTCTCGATAACGTGTAATTGTAGGCCGAGGCGAAACCGAGGCCGACAAACATATTATCCGAGGCTTTCCCATTTAACGACCCAGGTGTGTATATTATTGTTCTGCTCAACGGAGCCAGCAGTCGCCAACTTTGCAATGCAATGTTCTGTTTGCCGGCCGGAGGACAGAAATAGCAATTTACATGGTAAATATTAGGTTATTACCACATTACCTCCTAATAATACTAGGAAAGGCCTAAGTAGTGGACTATAGGCTGCCTGGGTGCTTAGACAAGTTGCCAATCGCTAAAGGTGCATTCAGATCAAACGAGCATTCGCTATTCTATCCCCCACTCTACGAAATCAACGAATCACGTTTTGTGTAACGATCGAATTTCGTAGAGTAGGCTAGAATAGCGAACGCTCGTTTGGTCTGAATGCACCTTAACGCTTAATCGTCAGTCGTAAACGAAAGGCAGCTCTGTCTTTGTTGCACTCATATGAAAGAGTGACAGAAAAGGAAAACTACGATACGCTACCAAGCATTAGCGATTGGCATCTTGGCTAAGCATCCTGATGATGATAGTTCCGATCCCTGATGATACTTACAGCCGGCTTGAGTTGCTCCTGTCTGAAGGGTTTAGTCAGCGGGGTGATCTTCAGAGAGCCAGTGCTGTCAGAGATCTCGGAGAGGGTGATTGTCTGCTCTTCGCTCCTTTCAAAGGCCTGTCAACAATACAGATGAGTTAGTCTAAGGCGTGAATAGAGCGTGTAGCCCTCAAGTGTTCCGAGGTGCTATCGGCGGAGTAGGCTGCTGAAGCAGCCGACAAGACGGGCCCTCAAGGGCAACGCTCGCGGGCTACGAACAAATAAAAATGGAAGCCGCACGCCATATAAATTGCCATTAAAAACGGTCCTGAATTTTAGTTGACAAGTGTCCCCCCACTTCAATGCATCACGGCAATTCTTTTCAATATCAACCTATAACAACTTAAACCGCCATTTAAATATAGTTGTGATTGGTCCATCAAAGTTTTGATTGGCGATATTCTATAAACGTTTGTCAAAGATGTTGCGCCGAAATTTGCGCGGTGTTAAGAAAAGCGCTATGTCCTGCTCATCTCGACACAATTGAACAATTGATATTGGGGGCATTTTTGAGCTGGCAGCTCGCGGGGTTCTCGGAGGTGTGCAGCAGCGGTCCCGACGCCTCGCACATAGAGCGAGCGGTGGAACACCACAGGGGTTTAGTCCGTGCGATTCGGACATAACTAGATGGTTGCTCCCGGGCCGGGTGGTATCCATAACAGATTTACCCCATAACAAAAAAAAAGAAGTCGTGAATAAAGTCCATGTTAATTAAACAAAATGCAAACGTATGCGTATGCAAATGTATCGTCGAATCCGACTCGGTTGGGCAACGTTCGGGAAGCTACGCACATATTTTCGTCCAATATTCCGCAGTGTTTGAAGACGAAAGTCTTTAATCAGTGTGTGTTGCCAGTGATGACATACGGTACTGAAACGTGGCCGCTTATAATGGGCCTCATAAGAAGGCTCAAAGTCACCCAAAGGGCAATGAAGAGGGCTATACTACGTCGGAGTCTCTCTGCGTGATCGAATTAAAAATGAGACCATCCGCAGCAGAACCAAAGTAACCGAAATAGCTCTCCGAATCGCTAAACTGAAGTGGCAGTGGGCGGGGCACATTGCGCGTAGAACCGATGGCCGTTGGGGCGGGAAGGTTCTTGAGTGGCAGCCACGTACCGGAAGGCGTAGCGTGGGTAGAGGCCCCCCACAAGGTGGACTGATGACCTGGTGAAGGTCGCAGGAGTCCACTGGATGCGGGTAGCGCAGGACCGGTCTTTGTGGCAATCTTTGGGGGAGGCCTATGTTCAGCAGTGGCCGTCTTTTGGCTGATATGATGATGATGAAACGTATGCGAACGGCCCGCCGTTCAAATTCCTTGGACACTCGCTGTACTGCTGTCTGCCCCGCCGGATGCACCGCACAACGCTCGGGACTCAGACCTTACACTTTCTCGTCTACTAACTTCGAGTAAAGATTTGATTTTCTTCTTTGTCGTCTCATCATGACCGAACGTGATGGCCTGATGACTTTGGGTACCAAACAATGCTCTCTAAGGCACTCCGTTGTGTACCTGATGTAAACTCTTGCGAATTTAATTTCATATACCTTCCACTTCGCATTTGAGATGAAATATTGTATGCGTACTAATAAAACTGGGTGAATCAACTTTTTTTAGTCTTATACCGTGGTTATGGTTGCCTGAGTCACGCTGGTTTTACGCATAATTATGATACTTAAACTACGCAAATATGCATTTTTCTCGTGTTAATAAACCCTTTCCTTGATGGGCCATCTAAAACATGGACTATATGCACGTTTGCATAAATTAAGTAGCATAATTTTGCATAAAACCAGCGTGATTCAGGCGACCGTAACCATGGCAATAACAGACAGAAAAAAGTTGATTCACCCAATTTCATTTAGCAAAGTAAATGGAACCAGTGGGCAATAAATTTGTTTACCAAACAGTTATTTCTTTTGGCACGAAGGAGAAAACTTTACCTGATCGTCACCACCCGCGCTTTCTTCTGGGACACTGTCCTTAGTTCCGGAACCCAAAGCCGTGAAGAATTTCTGGACATCTGTCTCACTGGAGTACTGGTCTGGAAAATTATGAATCAATTTATCAAACAGTGCGTACTCTTCATTCCCTCCCTGTTTTTTTTTATTGCTGTGAACTTTATCGCTTTTCCTCAGATACAGATGCCCAGTGCAATGAAAAAATTAACGGCATGGTGGACAAAGGATAAGTTGGGAACTAATAGTCCGTGGGCTAGTCGGTCTGAAATTAGGAAACGGTATAATTTGGGGGTACCAAGTGTCCTTTTTACAGTAGTTAGACATATTCATAAGGATGTTAAAAAAGTATGATAGACATCTTAAAGTGGTAGCTAATAGGCATACGGGCTATTTCAAGATTTCCGTTGTGTGACAGGTATGGTTAAAATTAGGAGGTACAAATTTTCCTTTTCACGGCTGTTAGGTAAGCTTATAAAAACGTCAAAAATGCAAGATTGCCATTTGTAAGTGCTACCTAACAAAAATGGGGGCCAATCAAAGATGGTGGATCTCAAGTTTTACGAAATCAAGTATATCTCGAGAACTATTAAATATATCTAATTACTCTCTTGAACAAAATTAAAGGCATATCTGTAAGCTTCATATTTTGCATATACACCATATAAAACCAACCAATAATTTATTATGACCAAATTTATGAAAATTTCGTGATTTTGATTTTTTTTGTGTCGTGTTTTTACATAGTAGTCATGACGCTAGAAAAATTAAATATTTTTTTAAAGATAGTGTATTTAATAATCTTTAATTTGATGTATATAACTTGTTGGCGGTATTTAAAAAAAGACCCATAAAAAATATTTAAATGAATTGTAGTCATAATCCACCGTATACTTAATGATTTAAGAGGCGAAGTCCGACTCACAGTTCAGTTTTTTTTTTTATTTTCAATCTTGGTTATTTGAAATAAGCACTATTATTTACGTCCATCGCCTCTTAAATCACTAAGTATACGGTGGATTATGACTACAATTCATTGAAATATTTTTTATGGGTCTTTTTTTAAATACCGCCAACAAGTTACATACATCAAATTAAAGCTTATTAAATACACTATCTTCAAAAAAATATTTAATTTTTCTAGCGTCATGACTACTATGTAAAAACACGACACTAAAAAAACAAAATCACGAAATTTTCATAAATTTGGTCATAATTAATTATTGGTTGGTTTTAGCAATATGGTGCATACGCAAAATATGAAGCTTACAGATATGCCTTTAATTTTGTTCAAGAGAGTAATTAGATATATTTAATAGTTCTCGAGATATACTTGATTTTGTAAAACTTGAGATCCGCCATCTTTGATTGGCCCCCATTTTTGTTAGGTAGCACTTACAAATGGCAATCTTGCATTTTTGACGTTTTTATAAGCTTACCTAACAGCCGTGAAAAGGAAAATTTGTACCTCCTAATTTTAACCATACCTGTCATACAACGGAAATCTTGGAATAGCCCGTATGCCTATTAGCTACCACTTTGAGATGTCTATCATACTTTTTTAACATTCTTATGAATATGTCTAACTACTGTAAAAAGGACACTTGGTACCCCCAAATTATACCGTTTTCTAATTTCAGGCCGACTAGCCCACGGACTATAAGTTGGACAAATGCACTCGAGTCTGGCTAACGAAAGCTGAGAATGAGTTTTTTACGGAACTTTTCATATGGCATCACAAGCTGAATTGTCAAACGTCATGTTCTGTCTTTCGTTCGACTTGACACCCATTGCTCGCTTTCCACAATTGCAACGTTTTAAGGTGTTTATGATGAAAAATACTATGAAAAGTAATGTTCGTAAGCTGCTGCGTACTATAATAAGTAAATATAAAGAAAAACAAGAGGAGAAAATCATCGCTTAAAAGGAAAAATATGAGTGTTTACACACGATATCGGTGTTCCTAGGTTAGTACGAAGTACCATTTTGATACTTACCTTTATTCAATAAATTTTCTTGTACTCATTATCTAATATACTATCGACTATGATAGATTTAAGTTTGTATTTATGTTAGGTTGATTTAAAATGGTCATTTGTTTTTTTTACCAGAAAGTCTGGGAGAGGGTGAAGGAGTTAACGCTGTCAAAAATACGGTAGAAAAGTTATGCTAGTTGGAGAAGAAAGAAAAAAGTTCGCGAGTATAACTGCCTCAGATTGGAAATCAATGACTGACCATGTCATTCATGTGGAAGATAAGTACAGCGAAAGAGACAATGTCATAAAAACTGCATTGGATGAGTTTATTATGTGATTTATGTGTTATGGCACAAATAGTATGAATCATTAATATGAATCATTGTATGAGTTTTTTAAGTCTGACTTTAATTATTCTGAATAAAAAATATAAATATTTCGTTTCCTATTTATTAAAAATACACACACCGGCAGAATTATATTTTTTTAGTACAGATGGTGCATTTTTTAGGCTCTAGTGTGAGAAATGGGTCATTTTAAGTCAGGTTCAAAACTTCGGAGGGCCATCTGTACTAAAAAACGTCTTACGAGACACGTGCAATAACGAAATTCGTAACTTGTGTCGATTTAAAACACTCCCTATCGGTCATGTTTTAAAAAATCGCAACTCATTTAGAATTTCACGTTTTTCGCACTTGTGTCGTAATGGACAATTTTATAGGTAGTCTTAATCATGATTACATCCATTCTGCGATGATAGAATTTACAAATCGTTACTAATATTACCTATACCTATGTATAGACATATAATAGTGTTATATCCAAGTGTGAAAATCACTCTGTTTTTCGGCCATATTATGGTATAAAGACTATAATGATATGAAGAGCTGAAAAACATATCAAATTTTAAGCCAATCTGTTTAGTTATTTTCAAGTTATATCATAGGTTCGACACATTACCAAGCTAGTTTTAACCACAAAATAGGTACATAATATGTATGTAAAAAGTTAAAACGAACTTGGTGCTGTCGAATCTATGAAATAACTAAACAGATTTGCTAAAAAATTTGATATGGGATCCATTTAATAACATGGGTCATCATTTAGAGTAGTAGGTACCTACAATACCTACATCATATTGCATTGTGTCATGCAGACAAAGTTGCATGGAACAGCTACGTTATGTACATATATATAATATATTAATTTGGATTGTAATAAATACAGGTAATTTAACAAAATAATTTTAAGTTTTAAATATATTACAAGTATCAAGACTGATTTTCGGGGTGCAACCCAGTGATACCATACTCTATATTTTATTAATTTGCCGCCATTTCTCATTCTCAGCTTTCGTTAGCCAGACTCTCTCACTGCTATTGCCACAAACAATAGGCATGATGACTGGCAAGTCAAATCAGCATCTTTTTTCGAACTGTCAAAACGATCACCACTATGGAATTTTATATGAAATACTCAAAAGTGACGTCACGTTTGAGTACTGCCAAATGACCTACTCTTTTAAGTTCTTTTCAATTTATTTAATAGAAGTTCTGTATAAAAATTACTGCAATCTACATCTTAGTAATAATTTCTTCGTGTATTATGTTGTGCATAATGTTAAATAATTTATTTTAACTACAGTCATCTTTCCCATTATTATTTAACCTCGAATTTCTATTTAGCCGAAACTTAGCATGCTTACCAAGAATTTCAACCCGTCCTCTGCCATTATGATCCTGGTCTCTGATCTGATTGGCAACGGAGATGGCCTTCAGTTTCTCCACGTTCTTAGCCTTCTCGCCGACGAAGACGTAGATGCTCTGGTCTACGTCCAGGATGAAACAGTCGCCCTTGTTCATGGATGATATCAGCGGGTCCACCTGTTCAGGATTAAAGGCATGATGAAAAACTCCTCGAAACGTGTCGAGCATTTTTAGCTACGAACAAATAAAACATGGAAGCCGCATGCCATATTAAATTGCCTTTCAAAAACGGTCCTGATTTTTTGTTGACAAGTGTCACCCCCTCTTCAATGCATCACGGTAATGAATGTCATTATCAACCTATAAAAACTTAAACCGCTATTTAAAAATAGTTGTGATTGGTCCATCAAAGTTTTGATTGGCTATACTATATTCTATAAACGTTTGTCAAAGATGTTGCGCCAAAATATGCGCGGTGTTAAGAAAAGCGCTATGTCCTGCCCATCTTGGCACAATTGAACAATTATTTTTGGGGGCATTTTTGAGCTGGCGTTAGACGTCCATGTTATATATGATCGCAGATTTTTAGACTTAAAAATACTGGCCAAGATCATGTAGGGCTGTGCTCAGTATAGGGTTCGCTAGTTATTCAAAAAAGGCCGGGCCAATTATGTTCAATAGTATGCTGCCCACTATTCATGATTTTCTTCATGTTTTGTGGCTACTGAGCTATTCTGCGAACAGACAGACGGACAGACGGATACGAAATTTAGTCCTACGAACTATGTCGTCATAGGAAATTTGAATTTGTCGCTCTTTTTCAGCGCCAAAAGATGTTACACAAAATTTAACTTCGTAACATAAAAATGTCGACGTTAATTTATGTTTTCAGTAAAGGCCTTTAATTATGTACACTTATTTACAAAATACCTGTTGTAACAAGCTAATAAATTCGGCAATCACTTCATATGCCGGACTATTAAGAAGTGGAATTCTTTACCGGCACATGTGTTTCCGCATACCTATAAGTTGGGACCCTTTAAACGAAGCGTGAAGAAGCTGCTTCTTGCATCTAGCGGGCCAGCAAGGCGTTGGCAACTGACAGGTTACTGCTTGTCTCCTGTTCGTTGCCGCCGCGATTTGAGCTCTACTTTACACTTACGGTCAGGTGGAGTGGAGCCACTTTGTTGTGCCAACATAAAAAAAAATACCCTTTATATATAAAGTTATAGAATACCTGTCTGACGCGGACGTTGCGTTTGCCCTTGATCTGGAAGAGGCGTTTGGCAGCTCCAGCGTTGGTTGTCACGTGGTTGAAGCCGGAGGCGTGACCACCGTCCAGGTAGCGGATGGCTGAAAATATAAATAAATATTAAACCACTGGTCGGGGTTAACGTTTGACGGTTATGCTTTCAAAAGTATACCGGCCCCTTAATGTTGTACATCGTCGTACGTCGGGCAGGAAATGCTGCCAGGCAGAGTGACGGCAGGTGGACTAAAGTCGTTACGGATTGGTGGTCTGTTTCGGATGAAAGAGCTCCTGGACATCCCGGCCCGTGGGTCGCCCACATTCGTAAGATTGCGAGACATTTTTGGGTTAGCTTGGCTCAGGATCGAGATAAGTGACGTACTAGAAGAGAGGCCTATGCTCATGGCAAGAAATGGCTGAAATGATGACGATGACAAGGTCCTATTGTGGGTCGATTCAATTTTGTCGATAGTACCTATGACCTGTACCTAAAGAAAACAAGACAATTATCTCATCCTGTACGCTAATTAAGCTAATTGATGAGTAATCGCACAATGGAATAATGGACGATAATCATGCTAGGCCGAAATAGCAATGTTTACGTCAGATACTTTTATCTCAAATAGACTAGGCAAACAATTGCGAGTTTTAAAAGGATCGCTTCAAATCATTGAATTCTTACACTAAAAACAAACTACACAAGTGAAAATCATTGAAGTTATGGCGAATTAAAAAAAAAAAAACTTTTTCTTCCTTTTTTATAACAGGAACCGTCCATCATAGTGTAATTTTAACCATGACGTACTAATTCGGTTCAGTTTAGGTCGAGAGAAAGGAACAAGGCTATACGAGTCGTATATCACTGTCAAGTCAAGGGACAGTGATAAAGGGATAGGGAAAGGTCCCTGAGCCTGGGGGTTTACCCCTGTTCTGTTCGACCTATTAGTTTTGTCAGTTATTTTATGGAACTGACACATTGCGGTCCAGATAAGTTCCTAAACTAAATCAGGTGCAGATATCGTGGTAGCCCCCCAGAAGTTCAAATTTGGGGCTTGTCAAAAACCATGGAACGCGACGTTAAATTGATGGACAGGATCTGGTACTGCTTTGCGATCGAATACTCAAATAATGGATGTAGCTTGGAGGGCGAGCCGAAGTTGGACTGAGCTGGTCATGACTGACATAATGATTGCGAGCCAAGACGTGATTAGTATGGGTTCCCACCATTCCTTGGCGGGTAATCAGGGATCGGGTAACGGTTTTTGCTCCATACAAAAGAACGGTTTGAATTCCGTTCTTTTCTATGGAGCCTGACACCCAGAGGAAGAGTTGGTGTCGTAACCCACGTGCTCAGCTTTCGCGGCTGATGCCTGCACCGCTCGGCCACTCGGTCTTAGCAACAACCAGTCAATGTGCTCAGTCAGTCAAAGGCGCCTAGCCTTGTAGTGGATTGCATATACCCGAGAAAATTGACTGGTGGTTGCTAAGACCGAGTGGTCGAGCGGTGCAGGCATCAGCCGCGAAAGCTGAGCACGTGGGTTCGATTCCCACCTCGGACGTTGGTGATCTTGGTGTTTTTTTCTTTGGTATATGCACAGATGTCATATATACCATAGATCAAGCAAACGTATCTACTTAGCGTGTCAAATGAACTCAGTGAAATCCACTGAATTGTCCGTCTTTAATCACAGCTTGCAGCTTTCGGGCGTCAAATTTTGTAAGTTGAAGTGAACAAAAACATTAATAATGCCTCCTTAAGTAATATTAATTGCAACAACACAAAAAAAATATGAATACTCAAGGGCCTGAGACATACTTAAAATCATAGGCAAGTAACAACTTCAGTACAAAATCTGACACGCTCGGCCGCCATACAAATGAATGAACTTGTTTCTTCTATCCAAATCTAATTCTGTGGGTATATGACATCTAATACTTATAAATCTTGCTTCTTTTAGCCTCAGGAATATGCTGTTAAAAATTTTCCCTTTCCTCATGGGGATCTTGTATACAAATCGTGTTGCAATTTTACGTTTTATTTAAATAATACGCTACAAAAATTTTGTTAATTCCGGTGCTAGTTCCGGAATTCCGGAATTGAAGTATAATATCGGAAATCAGTTCCGGAACTGATAATGGTCCGAAATTGCAAGCCCTAGATATCCTCGTCCTGCCCAATTTGATTTATAAAGGACATATTCGATTGCTTAGAACAAAAGAAAAGCGATTATATTTTCGAACTCTAGGTTTTAATTTCAAAAGCTCTAATTTAGTATAAGGGCAGGACGAGGATAAAATGAGCAAATAATCACTCACATCATCATCACATCATCAGCCTATGATAGTCCACTGCTGGACGTAGGCCTCTCCTATTAACTATGCGTATAGACGCATTAGGAGGTAAATGCCCATAATCGCCACGCTGGGCAAGCGGATTGGCGATCGCAGTGTGTCCACTATAATGACGCTCCCCATCATCAATCGTTATCAAAAAAATGGTCAGTGACACTTCAATCCCTTAGTCGACTCTTACGACACCCGCAGGAGGAGTTGGGGTGGTGAAAAATGTATTCTTACTGCCGTCACCACACGGCTAATAATATATAATCACTCACCAGGCTGGAAATACTGCAGGAACTGGGCGCTCTCATGCCCCAACGTCTCTCTGTGCTGGATGGCCGCTCCTCCGAACTTGTCATCAAGCCCGACGGTCAAGATGGCGGCTGCTCCTGATTCGTCCTGAGTGGACTCGCTGCCGATCCAGTAATGGATATCCCAGGATAAGTTGTTGCGTTTGTCGGCTGATGTCTGGAAGATTTATTCGTTATGAGGTACCTACCTCCCAAAATAAGATTAATAATTCAATTTATTCGGTATGATTTCGTTGTTTAAGTACTTAATGGATGAGCTATCGACTATTTTCTTGTCCAAGTAACTACCAAAAAGATATAGATAGCTTGACAATGAATTACAAATACTTATTAAATCATATAAAATTTAAGCTCGATAAAGTTTTTGTGGGTGAGACTGTATTTAGATTTATATCTAAATAATTATTGCCTAAAGTAAAAAAAAACCTCGTAATCTATGATTACACTAATGAATCTTATGCCTGGTTTAATTGATCGCCCGTATTAGATTTACACACTATACAGGGTGGTCCAAACCTTGACGTCAAAAATTTTTTTTTAGTTTCCCTACGTCATGGGCTATCAGAATATATCCCATGTATGTTAGCCGATTTTTTGTAGTTTTGGAGTTATGAATTTTTGAAAAAAAATTTTTTTGAGAAATTCTGGAATGAAGAAATTTATTGATAAAAAAAACTATTGGGTTTTTTTAATATTTTCTTTTTGTAAAAGTATTACTACATACAAATAAAGCATTTACTGACAAAAAAATTAGCGTCCTCACTTTGATACAAGTAGGATAAAAAATACCAAATTTTACGTTAAAAACGCATCAAAATAGCATTAATGTACGTAAATAAAAAAAAATAAAACATATCTCAAGGATTTTTGGTAATCTAAAGACTGCCCTAGACCTTAAGCCTTCGTAAAAGCAAAAAAAAAGTGATACTTAATGATGAGGATTTTTCGGAGTAGTCGGTCAAATAAATTAAAAAAAAAGCTTTTAAATTTTTAATTATGAACGATATAAGAGCATAAAATAATAAGATTCAGCACCATGCCGTCACTTGTAAGCTGTCCAACTGACTCCTGGTGAGAATTTAAAAGTACAGGGTGAGGGTTTAAAAGTAATTTTTAATTTAAAAATAAAGTAAAATTTCGTCTGTTTTGTTGTTCTTATCAATAAACAAAGACATTATACCACGAAAACTCAATTTGTGTAGTTATTCAAGTAATTTTTTACTACTTTAAAATTTTAAGCTTTTTTAAGTTTATTTGACCGACTACTCCGAAAAATCCTCATCATTAAGTATCACTTTTTTTGCTTTTACGAAGGTTCAAGGTCTAGGGCGGTCTTTAGAATACGAAAGTTCCTTGGGATATGTTTTATTTTTTTTTTACGTACATTAATGCTATTTTAAGGCGTTTTTAGCGTAAAATTTTAAATTTAGTATTTTTATCCTACTTGTATCAAAGTGAGGACGCTAATTTTTTTGGCAGTAAAAGCTTTATTTGTAGTAATACTTTTACAAAAAGAAACTAGTTAAAAAGCCAAAATAGTTTTTTTTATTAATAAATTTCTTCATTCCAGAATTTATAAAAAAAAATTTTTCAAAAATTCATAATTCGAAAACTACAAAAAATCGGCTAGCATACATACATGGGGTATATTCTGATAGCTTATGACGTGAGAAATCTAAAAAAAAATTTTTGACGTCAAGGTTTGGACCACCCTGTATAATGTACCTATGTATATTAATTTGGGACATTGTATCAAATAATTATGAGTGAAAAACGTGAAAGTTGAAATCAATTTTTATAAACAACTACATACATTCAATCATAGAGTACTTTCAATGATCTACAAAATATTGGATACTTAATTTGTGTAATGAATATGATCACTGAATAGAAACACTTGGCCCCTGGGGACTTGGAGCCCACGAAATATTTAATGGGCTTAAGAAGCGGCTCGTAGAAGCCACCTATTAGCTGACTATTACCTCGCCCAGCGAATAGCAATTGCTATTCAGCGACGTAATTCCGCCAGCCTTCTGGGCACCCTACTATCAGGCACGGAGCTCGAGCCAATTTTTTATTTGTAAATATTTGTTAACGTGTAGTATTTGTAGATATAGTTTTATTTCCTTAGCGTTACTTTACGTTATTCTATTTTTCTTTGTATATTTATTTAAATAAAGTGTACAATCGGTAGTATTAATATTCAGGATAAAGTTTCTCTAACAAACATATGGTCTTTAAAATATGATCATTAATAAGTAGGAAATACCCGCAATTCAAGAAAAGAAACATGAGTAGGTAAGTACCTTAAGAACGATATAGGAGTCCCCTTTGTAGAACTTTCCGACATCTTTCTGTGGAACAGGCACCGGGTTGAAGTCCTGCAACAGAAAAATAATAAATTTAACAGAAAGAATTTGTGGTACCATCGCTCATATTGCAAGCTATACATCGGGAGACGTTATGCTATTTGTAATAAGGTCCATCGATGTTCAGTTGATGACATTCCTTTTTTGTTACCAAGAATGTGTAAGAATCTGGTAACAAACTTCAATACAAACTTTCCGGGACATTTTGGTAAATGTGGTGGATCTTGCTCAACATCCTTGACTCGACCAGCCTACCAATTTTTATCAAATCGAATACGTAATCCAAATGTAAGTACAAACCTTTTTAGAATTGTTGAGGTATCAACTTCATACTGTGCTACACAGTAGGAACGAAAAAACTTCTCTCTAGATTACACCGAGGCAGAAAACATTGTAGTTAATGTATTTTAGGTCATATATTTCTTTTTAAAAATTATTATCACAATTGGGTCATTTGCAGAAAAAGTGTACCCTTTAATTTTTTTATGCGATCATGGACTGTAATACACCATTTTTCTCAGCATCGTGCGTACTTTTCAGTTATGAAACATAAAAAGTATGTCTCTAATGTCCCGAATATAAGTATGTAAATTGAGATTACTCAGTTTAGTTACTCTCATACTAAATGTATGAAACGAAATGTAACGAAACTGATAAAAAAAATCTCAAAGTTGTTACAGAATTTTTCGTACCTTTAGTATGATATTTACATACTTAATTTCGTGACATTAGAGACATATACTTTTTTTGTTTCATAACTGAAAAGTACGCACGATGTCGAGTAAAATTACAGTCCATGATCGCATAAAAAAATTGCCTCGGATAACGCGTAATTGTAGGCCGAGGCAACGCCGAGGCCGACAAACATGTGATCCGAGGCTTTCCCATTTAACGGCCGAGGTGTGTATACTATTGGCATATTATTATTATACTAACCTCAATCCTCCATACTTCTAGCCCGGCCTGTCTGCCAGCGTTAGCAAAAGCTGGATGCACCATCGCCTTATGTCTTGCGTCCTGAAAAAAAAACATTACTATCAGACCCCTTGTGTATAAGCGCATCGAAACTTGGATATTACTTATGACTGATTAGAGTTTAGCGATAATGCACGGCCATGGCAGGGCCGGCCTGATATATCGTTACTTATCATGAATAATGCTGTATTCCAAAATAGTACGCGCATGCAATTGGAATTCTTAGTGCGTTGTTCATGATAAGCGTCGATATATTATTTTTATAACTGTTTTATATGGCTATATTATTGTAGTTTTAAATATCATGTAATTTTACACGAAATTACAAAATTGCCGTTATTAATTACTTCAAATTTGAAGAGTTAATTTAAATTATTCCATTAATTTGTCTTAAAAATCCTTTTGGATATCCTAAAGGCAAAAAATACAAAAACATAAAACCAAAAAAAAAAAAAAAAAAAAAATAAATAACTTGTCAATTTTTAAGTAACTTGTGGGGCATTCAATTGTTAGTTGTTTATAGAATTAGAAAAACACAATACTGTTCACGACTCATGTTTCACACTGTATTTGTTTATTTGTATTGTGCGACGTGTTACCAGGCGTAAAACTGTTTTTCACACGCCTCATGGGAAGACCAGGGGCCTATTTCTCGAAAGCTTGTAACTTGTAATACAAGCGGAAGTCCTTATCTAATTTACAGTGTTAAAAAGAGACTTCTATTTATATTACAAGTTACAAGCGTTCGAGAAACGGGCCCCAGTGCACACGCTAGCAACATGCTGAAATGAGACCATTTCCTAGCCAGAGTTGGGCAAAAAGTAATATGATTACTTCTGTATATTACATTTGTATGTATACTTTGTAATATTTATTACAAAGTACCTACACATACAAAAGCAATAGGAAGGATAGGGTTGATAACGATCACTATTCGTAACAAAAACAAAACGAACAATATTTATTAAAGGAACGAAATAAACACGAATAATAAGCGTGTGCTAGGAACAGAGTTGGGCAAAAAGTAATATGATTACTTCTGTATATTACATTTGTATGTATACTTTGTAATATTTATTACAAAGTACCTACACATACAAAAGCAATAGGAAGGAGTAATCATATTACTTTTTGCCCAACTCTGTTCCTAGCACACGCTTATTATTCGTGTTTATTTCGTTCCTTTAATAAATATTGTTCGTTTTGTTTTTGTTACGAATAGTGATCGTTATCAACGTGCACTTTCTGTGGCAATGGTTGACAGAAAAAGTAACAAATGTGAAAATCCGATTTTGTTCTATTACTCGTACTCTCAGTACAAATAGTACGCTCCTTAGGATACATACAAACTATATCCTACTTTAAAAAAGAAAAAATCTAATGTCTAATTTATGACACAAAATAGAACCTTAAATGACATTTTGCGAAGTCTTCATTTTAAGTAAAATGAATATTCAATTGGATTAAGATGAGTGTTATATTATTATAATGGATTTTTCAATTTGACGTGAACGTTTGACAGCCGAATGTGTTTAATATTTTAGTCGTTTACTCGTTTGATCAGTGTAATTTGAATAAGTTATTAAAATATGTGTAAGTAATTAATTATTATAATTAAAATTACTATAATTTCTGATTTTTTTATAAAATACCTGTGTATTTGATTTTTCTGTCATGAACCATACTTTGCCACCAAATCCGCACGTTGATAACGATGACTATAGTTACAAATAATCTTATTTTTATATATTTCTGAAGCGATGTAGATAATTAAAAATCCATAACGAAACACTCATATTTTCTCACATGTTATGAACATCTTTTGTCATTATTGTCGTAAAACCTAGGCGACTTTTGACAGCCCATTAATAAAAAAGATTTTCCCTTTAAAACTACTGTCGTATATTAGTAGATTGTTCAACGAGGGACTAAAACAGGCCATTATGACACGAGATATTTATCCACCCGAGCGTAGCGAGGGTGGATGTAGTTCGAGTGTCATTATGGCTGTTTAGTCCCGAATTAAACACTCTACTTTTCACTTAGAATGCGAGGAAAAAATCTCAGTATTCATTAACAGAAAGAACAAGTAAGAAACAAAAAAAATATATGTTCTGCGATGTCAAAACTTCCGATTTCTTCGGAACATGGCCACTTGACGATAAGTTCGCAAACTTTTTCAAGTTATATGGTTTCGTTGCAGTGTGGTTTTAAGCATGGAATATATGCTACAAGGTGATGACGGTTGATATTTCTTAGATTTTTCATCAAAATATGTCAGAAATACGCCTTCCATAAATAATGTTGGTACCTAATTTGCTTTCCAGTTTTCCAATCCATAAAAGTTTGATACGCTTTTGAATATTACACTAGATTTCGGCGGCAAAAGATTTTTCACCACTTCTTTTGCATTCTTCTTTATTCTGGAGTAAGGCGTTAATACTTCTTCATCGCATGACGTGACATCGTAAATTATATGATTTGAACAATATTACTTATGGACAAAAACACAAAAAATAAGCAATCAAATTCGTTCCGCGTTTTAGTTTTTATCTGTATTCCTTTTTCGAAATATGACGCTTTAAATACTTGCATATTTAGCCAACGAATTGGAGCTAACTACAAACTATTTCGAAGCCAATTGGTTAAAACATAACATAAGTAATAAATTGGATTCAATCTTAATCATATATTAAACAAGTATTAAATATACATGTACCTATATCAAGAAAAAAAAATCGATTTATTAATATTTTTACACGACTGACATTTTGAGGTTTTTTCCAATTGCAATAATCGTTCGTTCAAAAATCATAAACACCAGAAATGGCTGTTTAGGGGTTTCCAAAGTCAATTAAAAAAAAATGTAGTGGTTGTATCCACGGCATGCACAAAAGTGGTCCATACACAAACACTGAAAATGGCGACTATCCTTTATTCTTGAAGACCGTGAGTGTGGCTGTTTACGGGTTTCCAACGTCAATTAAAAAAATTTTACTTTAGTCCCTAGAGGTTAATAAAGGGTTTTAGTCCCGATATGCAGGGATTAAAATAACATTTTAAGAGCATGAGAAGTGAAAAAAAATTTTACTATCGCCTCGCGAAATGTTGACATTGATAAAATCCGTATCGTCCGCATGACCTCATTCATAGTACCTACAGTCAAATTATATATGCGTGCAAAGTGCAAATAATATGTATACGCGAACTTATAGTAGTAATAACAGACTTGTGTTGTGGTTATGTGTAGATACATATATATTCGGATACCTCAGTGTTACGAATTTTATGATCATCTAGTGGTCTAAGTATATTTAAAATTATTTAATATCAATTGAACTATAATATGGAATCATTTTAATTTCGCTGTTTGTTATATGGTTATATAAAACCTTGTGCATACTATTTGTAAACTTAGTTAAGATTTTTGTTAAGGGTCAAAATTATTTTCGTTGTCTTGTTTCATACCATCTGTCACGCTTTTAATTGCTGTTTCGACTCAGTATAAAAAAACCGGTGCACTTGTATTTCTTTTTCACGCTAGATTTTAATCCATACATCAGAAATTTAAAACAAAACATCGTCTCATACAAAAATTACAACTGTGTCACGTTTTTTAGAGACACAAAATAAGACAATGAAAATTATTTTGACCCAGTTACTCTCATGCATGTTGAGTTTGCCTGTAATTGGGTGTATACTCGAGTGATTTTTTACTGGTATGTTTATCTTTAAGTATTAATATGTATTACCTGTTGGCGAACCTAAGATAAAATAAATAAATAAATACTACGTGCCCATGAGGAAAGGGAAAACATTCAACACCGGATTTCTGACCAAATTTGAAGTTAAAAATGTCATATGAAGTTTTCTGGAGTCTATTTTAAGAAAAAAATAGATTTTTCTTAAAACCGTTTTACGTTGTTACGCTATGATAAACGCAATTTAGGTAACGATTTTGTCACCATGTTGTCTTAAGTCTTGTCACACTCAATTGACAGACATCAAATGAACAAAATAATCTTTAATTACAGTCGCCTCTCGTTAATTCGAAACTCGAAGGACCTATGCAAATATTACGATTTATCGAGAGTTTGAAATATCAAATGGTCGGAAATATTTGGGAGAAAAATTAAAGTACGAGGTGTTAAGTAATAATCCACTGTTATTTATTAAATGCATTTTTTCTTCCACTTTTTCGATTAAGTCCTTCTTTTCAGCAACCATCAAGCATCTATACTTTCTAGGAGACATAACTAACGTAAAGTTTTAATCTGTACACATAACCAACGGAAAAGTAACTTAGCTGAGTGGCAAACAAATATGTAATTAACAACAAATGCTCGTGCAACTTTTCTTAAATGTAGGGTACTTGCCTCTTTAATCTCATAACTTTGAATTGTCGAATGTTTGACGTCCACGAGTTCGAATTAACGCGTGGTTTTATTGTGTAGCTATTACTTTTTTGTTTGAATTACCGAGTGTTTAAAAATGTATTGATTTTTTTCGAAATAGCAAGAGATCTTCTAGGGAACCCGTGATAACTTCGAATTATAGAGAGGTTCGAATTATCGCAGGTTTGAAATAACGAGAGTCGACTGTACCTGGCAAATGAAAAAAAAACTTTAAAGAGCATTTTTTTGCGATAGTCTCATTAATAAAATCAAGTGTGTATCAAACATTCAAAAAATAAAAAATAAAACTTAAAAAATAATAATATATTTTTGTGCAGAATTCACTAAAACTCATTTAACAATTTTTGGTTCTTTTACTCTCAGGAACATGCTGTTAGAATTTTTCCCTTTCCTCATGGGCACCTTGTATATTTGGTATTGTACGCGCATAGATTGACCTTGACTGTACAGTAATCTTGAAATAGTCGGAAAAGGTGAGTAAATAAAGACGACATTAATATCCTTTGGGCTCGAGGCCAAGAAAACTGTTTGGGAACGTAATATCCCATGTCGTGTAACCGGCCGGAATATCCATGTTATGACTCACGCCATTAACTTTTTATTATTTTTGACTACTCCCGTGCTTTTATTTGCCATTAAGGGTCGTGACCACACCCTTAAGCCCGTACCTTACAGGTATCAAGACAAGTCTATATTGTCTATTCCCTAAAACGCATCCGGGCATAGAGTCTGCTAATGAAATATTGCCTCAACTTTTGGCGGGAAATTAAAAAAATCTGGGGCTTGTCACACATCTAGCCCTAAATTTTTTGAATTTCCCGCCAAAAGTTGGGGCAATATTTCATTAGCCAGACTTTACAGTGCGTTTTCGGATTTTTTCTACTCCCGTACTTTTATTTGTCATGTACATGGTCGTGAACACACCTTTAAGCCCCTACCTTACAGATGTCAAGTGAAGACGCATTTGGGTTTACACGCAGTGCGTTTTTTGCCTTTTAAGACACCTCGTGCCTAATTTTAAATTTCATTTCATATGAACAGTAAACCATAGAGGAGCTTTCTTTTTTAATTTTGACGTCTCCCGCCCGACCTTGATGATTAATAAAAATGTGTTTGACTAAGTATATTTCTCAAATTTACAATTTTATTTGAAAATAATTGTGTGGTCGGTCGTAAAAAAGATTGTACGCAACATTGTTTAACTGAGTCAGAAAATGCTCGTGGAATGCTTTGATAACAATTTTCGGCTTCGCCTCAAACCCACGTCACTCACCTTTTTTGACCTCTCTTAAACAAGGGTTGCATAAAATACTATTTCAGCACACCTTTTCGGTCAGTGCGCCACTGCATGCAGGCGATGCGCGCATGGTATGTTACGCTACGCTTTGGTATAATAATCAGGCAAATAACTTTTTACAACAAAAAAAATTACACTGACGTTAGAAAGTTTTTTTTTCTTCGGTCTTCGCACACGTTAGAAAGTTGTATACCTACATATATTAGACAAGAAACTTATACAGGATCTTTTTCCTCATTTGCTTTTAATTTAAGGGAAGCTTATTTAGGTTAAATATAATTAATTTCTCTAAGAAACTACCTAGTGTCTGTTCTCTTACTGTTAAATATTGAGTTATTAAAAAATAAGTTTAATGACTGAACAAGTGTAGACAGTGTAGTATTGCAACCTTTATTACATAAAGTCAATTCATCCGTAGTTGTCTTATCTAGTAAGCAACTTTCTAACCTTAAAGTACACGTTTTCTGTTATAAAATGTCATATTTGCTTATACCAAAATACCTGAGTCCGTATTTGTGCAGTCCGTCCGTAGTGATTAGTAAATTGCTTATTTTTTAATCAAGAAAACAGCAGTTTACAACAGAAAACGTGTACTTTTAGGTTAGAAAGTTGTTTACTAGATAAGACAACTAAGTATGAATGGACTATACAAAATGTTACTTATTTTGACATGTGCCGTCAGTCACCTGAGATTAACTTTTATGTTATTCTTAAGGTCCTCTCACACTTCGGTATTTCATTTATTATGTATGAAAACGTAAACATTTTTTTCGTATTTAACAAAAGCTGATATACCACGCAACTTTTATTAATGTCCCAAGTAACGTGTCCAA
The DNA here is from genome assembly GCA_025490895.1 of Thaumatotibia leucotreta. Lineage (NCBI taxonomy): Eukaryota > Metazoa > Arthropoda > Insecta > Lepidoptera > Tortricidae > Thaumatotibia > Thaumatotibia leucotreta. The sequence goes on from JALPQI010031452.1 coordinate 27,554, forward strand.
TTTGGGCTGTAATTACAGGCCCCAGCTTTATGCTGAATTAGGGACCGTTTTGTGGCATAATTTGTTTCTTGTCCTTTTAAATGTGTATCTTATAAAGTCATACCTATGTGTCACAAATAAATATTTTTTCTTTCTTTCAATTAACGCAAATCAACACGAAAACCCTGTAGTAGGCCTCGATCGTTTTGGTAATAATTCACGACTCACTGAAGGTTATCACTGGCCATGGCAGTTACTTTATGGGATCGATAAGGTATGGGAAGGTCACGGTGGTCTTTACTGTATTCTGTAATGACAAGCCTGTCTGGCCGGCGTAGCGCGCCGTTGCTGCAATAGTACATTACTGTTGAGGCATGGGAAACGCCTATTTCATCATCATCATCAGCCAATTGACGTCCACTGCTGGACATAGGCCTCCCCCAGAGAGTTCCACAAAGATCGGTCGTGAGCTGTCCGCATCCATTGGACACCACGCACTGGACGGCGCAGCATGGGAAGGCCCCCCACAAGATGGAGCGACGACCTGGTAACGCCTATTTGCTGGCTGGATATTTTCTGTATATTTGTTTTCATGAAAGGCCTTTAACCATGTAATTTTTTGCAATCGACGAAAAAGCAGAGGTCGCTATAACTACTGAAGCAGTAAAAATCTCTACTGTCATTTTGGTGAACCAAATCGAATCGACATCGGTAAACAAAGACGTGTCAAATTGTATTTTACCATGGATCTATAGAATATTACGGATTACCATTACCTATCGCTGTACACCGTGTTTTTATAAATTTCCGTCGAATGGGACAGGTTACTTGGACATTAATAGAGGTTGCCTGGTATACCTATAGATTTTTATTAATTTCGTAAATTTTTTTTTTCGTTTCCATACATAATAATTGTAATGGCAAGTGTGAGAGAACCTTAACAAAAAGATCTCATCTCGACTGATAGCTGCTGACGGCACATGTCAAAATAAGTAACATTAGGATGCAATAAAGGTTGCAATAAGTATAGGTGGGTCAATCACTTTTTTTGTGTTGTTATTCTGTCACATCACCCAGGGGACAACAGTGTGATAGTTTGCTAGGGTGAAAGTGTACATTGTCTACTACCATGATTAGTGGGTGACCCACCTTGGAAGGGCCCCATAACTGTCAAAAAATTCAAAGTTTTGTCAATTTTAATGCCATTAAACTGTGAATTTAAGGGTGACCCAGGATAACGTAACCATGGCAACGAGTGACATAAAAAAAGTGATTGACCCAGGTACACTTGTTCAGTCATTAAACTTATTTTTTTAATAACTCAATAACAGTAAAAGTTAAGACACTAGTTTCATAGAGAAATTTATTGTTTTTGACCCTAATAAGCTTCCCTTAAATTTAACGGAAATCAATAAAAACACGGTGTATATCGTAGCGTGTGTGATCGTACCGTCATTGTGCCGTGTCGTTCGCAAATAGCCACAAGTCCCAACAGAAAATGATGCTTAGCCAAGTTGCCAATCGCTAACGCTTAGTAGCGTATTGTAGTTTTCCCTCTCTGCCACTCTTTCATATTAGCGTGACACAGACAGTTAGCTGCCTTTCATTTTAACTACAGCCATGATCCCTCTTATTGTGAGGTGTGGACCGCGTATATACGAGTCCACAAGACCTTGTACATCACCTTAGCAATAGAGCGTCTGGAAATATGCTATTAGTCTATGTATTTTGTATTCCCTGGGGTCACTGATGACAAGCATTATTTGGAAACGTTCCAGTAAATAGTTTATTGAGCAGTGAAATTCGAGTAATGCACTTCGGCGACTAGATTATAGTCGTTCCACATGACTTCAATCGGTTTAAGTATCGACTGGTCTTAGCGTCTATTTCAGACGATTTTAGGTGTGCATCTCCTGGATGCTTAGACAGGTTGCCAATTGCTAACGCTTAATCGTAAGATTTGCATACTTGATTTGGTAGTGGGCATCGGTTTAGATCTAGTGCGAATTTGACGCTCGCGGTACCGTCTCTCAAGACTCTGTTTTATTCGAAATCTTTCAATCGCTTTTGGTGGCTAACTAGACCGATGTGAGAGAGGCAAACTTTGCCACAAAACTGACGGGATGTTCGTGTCTGATGGTAACATTTTTCCATTCTGTTAGCTAAGTACCTACATACCAAGGTATCTATTAAACTATCTACATAAGGAAGTGCGTATATGTACCTACTGCTTGACAGTAAACGAAAAGTACCTGAACAAAATAGCCGCCTTTTTAGGATTTGACGTCTTTGAATATCGTGAAACTCGTTCGCAGATAAATTTTTAAGTTAAAACTAATAAATACCAATAATTTTAACTAAAAATGTTTTTGAACTCAAGGTTTAAAATTTTAAGTTCGCAATAAAACCGTTCACAAAAAAAGATTGTGTTCTAAAAGTGCGTGATTATGGAATAACGCAAGTTTTTACATTTGTTTGTTTTTTTTTATATGCTCCTGACGTTTGGAATAAAGTATACCTATCTATTGTACAGATAGTTCCACGAAAGTTGAGGTCACGCACACATCAACAATGTCATGTAAACACACGGCGAATTTGAAATTAGTGTTCTTTTTTCGTACTGACAGCAAACCCAATCGCAACTGTACGATTGACCAAAAAGTTTGTTCAAGGGATTTGCTTCACTATTTTAACGCAAGTCATTCATTCATTCACAAAATTTTTTGCAATGAGTACTTCATTTGGATGTGTATGTAATCATTCACCTCAACTCTGGTGAAATTACCTATACTCCCGGTGTTTATGCTCTATTATTTTGTGTAATATATTGTACATTGGATGTGGTGAGGATAGATACAGCTATAAAAATAGCACTGCCGCCCACAGCTACATGACCTAAGTTTCAGTTTATAGGAGTCATAAAACATTCAGAGTCATTCGGAGTCAGAGTGAAAATAGAAAACGATATCTTATTCTGTCATTCGTTTTACTATTATGTAGCGCTAGTAGGGGTGTAAATAAAAAATATAATATATTTTGTAATTTATAACGTTATGTTTTTAAAGTATTTTAATGTCTCTCATAATTGTCAGTAACTATTTCTCCCTTGGGTGTCGTAAAAGTATAAATAAATATCTAACACAAATCGACCTAGTCCCACGGTAAGCTCAATTACAGCTTGTGATGTGGGTATTAAGCGACGATATATATGTATTATAGGTAGATACATAAAGCTACTTATATACATAGACAGCCACGACCGAGGAACAAATATTTGTGAAAAATAAACACACAAATAATGCCCTCGGATTAGAACCCGGACGGAACCTACAACTTCGTAGGCAGGGCCACTACCAACTAGGCTACGGAGGCTGACAATAGGAGTAAGGTGTGTGGTTTAGGTATCAGCCGCGAAAGCTGAGTGGGTCAAAATTCTTTTCGTTGTCTTGTTTCATACCAATCTGTTACGCTTTTAGCTATTGTTTCGACTCAGTAAATAAAAAAAATCCAGTGCACTTGTATTTCTTCTTCACGCAACATTTTAATCCATACATCAGAAATTGAAAACAAAACATCATCTCGTACAAAAATCACCACTGCGTCACGTTTTTTAGGGACACAAAATAAGACGACGAAAAGAATTTTGACCCAAGTACATGGATCAAATCCCACCTCCAGTGGTGGTAAACTCGACATTTTTTCTTTAGTACATAAGTACTAAAGAAAAAATGTGTAACGAGTACATAAGTACTAAAGAAAAAATGTGTTTTTAAATGACATCTAATATTTATAATGTCACACTATGTTTTGAAACGTTATGTTATTATCAGGGCCCGTAATTTTCATGCCAATGACATCAATTTGACGTCACGTTCCATTTAGGGTGATCCCAAATAGTTATATTGTTAATTATTAATCATTTTAAGGCGTTATTTATTTCACGAGTAAATAATATACTACTTTTGAAGTCATTTGTACATGATTAAAATGATTGACGACTAATGATTAATAATTAACAATAAAACTATTTGGGATCAGGGATCACCCTTTTGGAGCGTGATGTCAAATTGATGTCATCGGCATGAAAATTACGGGGCCTGGTTATAAATATAGCAGAAATAACATCCAGTATGGGAGCACCAAAACCCGTTACCGTACTGTTTTCGCTATGAACGAAGCTATTTATAAAGAGATTGTTTGTTGATCTACAGTTTTATGAAGACAAACGGACTGTGCAGTATATTCGTATACATTTATTAGGGTTGCCAATCAACAATTTAAACAAAGAATTTAATTTCTTTAACCTTTTAATAAGTGGGTTAAAATTCTTTTCGTTGTCTTATTTTGTGTCCCTAAAAAACATGACGCAGTTGTGAGTTTTGTATGAGAAGATGTTTTGTTTTCAATTTCTTAAAATCTAGTGTGAAAAAGAAATACAAGTGCACCGGTTTTTTCTATAGGTACTGATCCGAAACAGCAACTAAAAGCGTGACCAGTATGAAACAAGGCAACGAAAAGAATTTTGACCCAAATATAAGTACAGTCGAAGACAAAATAAGGGGTATAGAAAAACGTTCAAAAATATGTCCCAGTGCACTCTAATTCTGTGTAATAAGAACGTCGTAACATATTTATGAATGGATTCTTTCGATACTTATTTTTGCACTTGACTGTGCGTTCTGGCCGCGTGGTAACTGCAGTAAAGATACATTCGTCACGACCCCTACTGTTCCACTTCGTCTTCGCTACAACGGTATAATAAATAGTACCTACTATCGTACAGTACGAACATCCAGACTCCCACTGAAAGTGATCGCACAGTAGTAGTACACTGGCATGTCTTATCTTATGCTTATCTGTCTTGGCTGCGGCCACATTGGTCTAAAGGCCCGGCCACGACATTGGTCTAAGGCGACCAGCGGCGAGCGAATCCAGTAGTTGGAGCGGGATGCCGATATGAGTACTCCCTCTAGCACGTATGGTTTTCCACTAAGCCCTTAACTTTAAAACTCTGATCACAGGTTGAAAATATAAAAAAAAAATAAAAAATGAGTTCAACTCTGTTGTGTAAATTGCAGTGAAAATGTGTTTGTGTTTTACTTTCCTCGCAAACGAAGTGAAAAGCAGAGTGTGCAACATGGGCACAAATGTCTATTTTTATCATCGTCTACTATTTTGCCTCGGTTAAAAACGGGTCACTTTATGCCCTTGCTATACAATGTAATATTAAAAGGAATGTATATATAACGGTTTTGGCATGATTAGATTGCTTGTAAAATTTAAATTGCCGAGAACATTCTCTTTATTAGTTTCGTAACTTATGAAACTCCTCGGTACATTGCTACTTCAACCCCATAGGTATAAGGTAAAGGTCGACCCTTATACAACACCCACGGGAAGAGTTGGGATCGTAGCAATAGTACAATAGGAGTCACAGGGGATCAAAATGGTATATTTCCGGTGTGGGCGTACTTATATTGAATCCTGAATGGAGCGACGGATTCCGCAATTGAATCCCGACCGTAGAGAGGGATTCTAAAGTGGAATCCTGAGCGTAATGAAGGATTCAAGCGTTAACGCCCAAGACGAAATAATTTTGATACCGTGTGACGTATACTGCTTTTCACACCACCTATGAGAAAAATAAAAGATATATCGGTGCATAAATATTAAATATGCAAATAATCGATTCTGAAGAAATTTTTATCAATTTTGAACGTACTGTTTATTTTCATATTTCATTGTATTTTTTAGGCTGGCAATAGAATGTCCTTGAACAGAAAAGTGCCACTTTGATCCCTCCCAGCAGGGAAGAAAAGCCCCGTATTCGAATAGGTGGTGTGAAAAATATATTCTTATTCTAACTATGTTATCTGTTTAGAAGTAAATATCTCAAAAATTGACAAGAAAAAATTAAATCCGCGGGTAGCCCCTATTAATTTTATCATAAATCCGTTCGTTTTTTATGTATTTTTCGTGTTAGTGATAAAAATTGAATAAAGCTTGGGCATTAAATCAGCTTGGCCGTAAAATGATTATTTTCGATTTTACGATCGTTTTCCCGTAAATTACTCTAATGTATTCACTTCTAGCCGATTTTGAAATGAAGAAATAAAACCTGAAAAAATAAAATATATCTGCTAACATATCTGTGCCTTGTAGTGACGGATTCTACATTTGTCACCTCACCACCCCAACTCCTCCTGCGGGTGTCGTAAGAGTCGACTAAGGGATTGTAGTGTCACTGACCCTTATTTGATAAAAGATTGATAGGCAGCAGCGTCATCATAGTGGTCACATTACCGCGATCGCCAATCCGCTAGCCCAGCGTGGCGATTATGGGCATTTACCTCCTAATGCGTCTATACGCATAGTTTATAGGAGAGGACTACGTCCAGCAGTGGACTATCATAGGCTGATGATGATGACGATCTGCTATAGGTACATATAATACTTTGGAAAGGCAGCCATATTTTATTCTGTTTATACTTTTTTGTTTTCTGCTGACAAACGGTATATGTATATTAGGTGTGTAGTGATTATTAATAGTACATTGTGCATCAAGGAAGGTAAGTACGGAATTACTAACGAGAGTGTTAGAAGTGACGAGGACGAAGAACTTTTAATGACTCGAGTTAGTATTCCGCTTACCGCGTGATGCATACAATGTTTTTCATCATACTTGCCGACAAAAAAATATTTTTAAGACAAAATATTATTAAATGACGTAGTGACATTTCTATTACTCCCTAGGGAATTTAACTTTTCTATTACTCCCGCTATGCATGCAAGCAATGGCGCGCTTAGACAGCAAGTGTGATGAAAATATTTTAACATTTTCGCTACATTACAATGTGTCATGTCATAATATACGTAAGTACCTACATAGACGCCATGGCATCGAAGTCTCAAAAACTGAATTTGAACTTCATACCTACCTACTTAATACATCGATTTTCAGCGTTGAACCTGCCGATATATCAGACATAGGGTATTCAAAAGGTTTAAGTACCTATAAAATATATTTTAAAAGATCAATTGCTTTAATATAAGCGATTTTAATGCAGTGCTACGCTGTTACCTTGCATAAAATACTTACTAAGATTTTATTTTTCCTCTATTAAGAAGTTGACAAGAAAAATCTCCTTTAACACGCTACTGTCACTGTAAGTATTAAGACTATTAAGTACCTATATTCTTATCTACTCGAGTCATAAACATGACTGTAATCAGTTTACCTACTTCAAAAATTAAGTGTTTGAGGAAGGACAACACTTTATACTTATGTACTAGTTTTCCTTACTATACAATTACTCCCATGATAATTGTATTCGAATGTACTAAATACTTATGCAACAGTGTACAATTGTACAGTCACGTCTAATAAATGTATACATTTCGGAACGTATGTCAAAGACATAAGGATCTAAATCGTATACATATTATTAGAGCCGACCGTACATATTATATGTAATGAGATTAATGAGGGTTTTTAAAATTCGAGGGTCGTGCCTACAAAACGAGACGTAGGTAATACATATTTTACTTAAAAATGGGGTAAGTAGAGATTTCGAGGGCAGATGGAATATGAATGGGAAGAAGAGTCACAGTTTAAATGCAGAGACTTGCAAACAATAAAATGAAATAATTACTCACTACCCCCCTTATTCATAAACGTTTGTTAACTTAACAAGCCGCTAATAATTGTTTGTCCTTGTTGCTCTTATGGACACATTGTTAAGACCGAAAGGAACAAACAATTATTAGCGGCTTGTTAAGTTAACAAACGTTTATGAATAAGGGGGTATCTACATCTATAACCAACACTTTTATTGGTAAACATTGTGTCATTTGTTGTGTCAACAGTACTTTCTAATCCCTTTCTGATTCCAGTTTGATAATAAATAAGATTTATTCAGTTTATACATTAAAATGATGGTGGGATGAAGTCGTTTGCCTCTATTTCGTCATCGATTTTAATGATTTGCGATACCCATATACGGTTCCGATCCAGAAGGATTTATACGAATAACGAGTCTTATTTTCAGACCTCTGCAAAACAATATTGTGAGTTCGGGTCCCACGGGTAAACCGGTTATGTTGCAAATTCGAGTACCTACACGTTAATACGATTTTGTTAAAGGCAATAAGTAAACACGTCTTAAGCGGAAAAGCTTATCAATCGGGAAGAAGAAATTGCATTTTTTTTAAGTTATACTTTCGCAGTGAAATGTTTTGTATGAGGTATATTTCTTAAACATTTGTATTTGTATATACTTAACTGATTAAAAGTTGCAGAACATTCTCAAAATTGCGGGAATATACTTGGAAATTTCCGAGAATTTTCATGAGAATTTAAGAGTAAGTTCTCATTGAGAATGTTTCCAAGTATTATAAAGAATATTGTATTTCACAATTGAGTAAACAAAGCATAAAATATACCTTAAAAGGGATGTATATACAACGGTTTTGGCATGATTAGATTGCTTATAAAATTTTAATTGCAGAGAACATTCTCTATAGAAGTTTTGCAAGTTATGAAACTTCTCCTCGGTACATTGCTAGTTCCAACCTTCTATTTGGCTTCGTCGAAGTTTTTTTTTTAATGAGGAGCTTTTGGCTTTGATTAGCACAATTAATACAACAATCAGACCTAATGAAAGATAATTATTCGATTAACTTTTAAACCATTTTTGGGATCGCTCAGACAATAGTTAGGTAGTTTTACGGTACTTGTTTTGGTGATTTGAAGGTAGCATTATTTTTTTTATTATTTTAGTCCTTGTGGACAGGCGAAAGCACTAAGCCATACTTCCTAAAAATAGCATTAGGTTTTCTCGTAATTATAAGTGGGTATAGGTTGTAATAAATAATATTAAGCAACTGAATTCCATGGATAAATGTAAGTAGTATCTATATTAAAAAGGAAAATATGTACGAGTATGTACAGCGAAGGTAAGAGATAAAGATGTGTAAAAATGCCAAATAAATGTATAGGTAGGCACATACAATCGTATTACTAGTACTATAAGGTTGTGGATACATATTTTTTGCACTTTACATGCATATTTTTACATTCTTATCATTAACACAAAGTGTAGGCTCTTATACTGAAATACCTATAGATGTAAACATAAGTGCTTGCAATGGGATTACCAGTAGTGTTTGCACATTATCACATTTTTTAACAATATATCAACAGCTTAGTATTTAAAGGGTGTACCGATAAAAAGCTGTAAATTTCAAATAATAAAATCGGATCGATACAGTTAGGTAGCTATTATTTCAAGCTTTGGAAATTAATCAGGAATTCTTAACTTAGCTGACTGTAGTACTTTTGTGACACCACTGCATTTCAGGTACTCACAGTACAGCTTCTTCGAAACCTCTTCCAAACTATCTTTTCCAAATATGTATGTATTTCTTTTTTTGTATTTTTCTAAATTATGGGACTGTTGTCAATATATTTGGCCATTCTTTCCGTGTTTCTTAAGATATCCTTGACTTATGCATAATATTTTATGGCACTGATTTCTATTCATAAAACTATGCCAAAGAGACTAAAATTGGTATAGTATTAAATAATTTATTGATAATTCCCTTCACAGAGTAGTTATTACTGCGCCCAAGGCAGGGATATATTTAAAAAAAACATGGTTATTAACCAGAAATATTGGTCACTTCTGCAGAACACGAAATCGTACAGTGGGGAATAAAAAAAGAGCTTGTAGAAAGAGATTTCGAAGGGGTTCTGGAGAACTTGTACCTATTGTGAATACGGAAATTGCAGCAGCAACAAAAAACGACCAAAGTTAGCTAATTTAAGACCTAGTTAATTACAAAAGCCAGAAATTACAGCTTTTTAACTAAAATGACCCAATTTTTTTCATTTGAATTTGCCAGTTTTTTGTCGGACTCTTACTTTTTAATTCAACATATTCGTGATACATCTATAAATGTAAACAGCAAATTATTCAATAACATTAAAAATGTTAAGTAGGTACTTACATTTCCAAATATGTAACTTAGGTACCTAACGTATTTGTTTATCCACGTTATATCCCTACTTTATCTTGTATTTCCGTTTAAAAATGGCATAGTAACAACTGTTTCCATATCTATATTTAAAAACGGCTGTATTATTATAAATATCAAAGCCAATTTACCAATCTTTATTTAAATTTAACTAAGTAGATAAATCGAATTCGCATTGACAAACGTGCAAACGGTCCAAATTACTTATATTTTATTTTAAAAAATGCTAGAAATGTGATTTTTCAAACGTTATTCCTTTCTCGACGCTTATATTCTTGCTACACTCAACATTAATACGATGCCTTAAAATCATTTGCAGTTTTTATACTTACTGGCAACAATAAAAATACCGCGATTTATTTTAAAAATGCTTTTCGCGGCAAGCACGGGCACTGCTAAACAGCCACGCGATTCGACTGCTCTGATAATACAATGTCAATGCCATGGGGTTGTCAGTGTTAGGAATAGGAAAACCCTAAAATATTACTTGTTCACATAAAGCAATTTATATTATGTCAACGTCCGTAGGCTAGTTGGTAGTGACCTTGCCTGCGAAGCTAGAGGTCCATACAGTTTTATTCATGTGCCTTTTACATTTTAAAGTTGAAAAGATACATACAATAAACTTTTTGTACATTTTATCTGAATGGCTAAAAAGACCCCCTAAATTATTGATCTGGATAATATCTGATTTGTAAATTATTGCATATTGCAGTGAATTATTTTTAAAGAGAGTAACTTATTAAAAAAAATATTTTACCTTCTTGTTTATGTTAAAAAACTAAAGTATAGTTATGTAATAGCCATAACGGAAGCCTTATGAGCCTGTATAAGCTTTTATGAGGGTATTTTTGCAAGAAGCCGTGACGTGACGATTTAGCTACTAGAAATTTGATTATTTTCAATGATTCTTTACAAAATGGAGCGCCGTTAAGTTGTTTCTTAATTTTATTGGTTAGCTATTATTTCCAATTACACAATTGCAATTTTGTAATCAGAGATTATACCTACTCCTTGAGATTTTTCATGATTTACCCAGTGATTCAATAATATAACGATTACTTGTTTCGATACATTTTCTATCGTTATACCAAAGATTGAATACTTCAGTTATTAAAAAAAAATCTTTTCCTAACCAGTGCGGAAAAGTAAACTTTGCGCACGCTTCGTGTGCGTTAATTTCTCTTTTTAAGGCACTTTGTTATGAAAAAAGTAGTTCGATACACGTATAAAAACTTCTTTTTAACTCGTGTGATTGTCACCCTCTTTTTACTCGGGCTCCAATATTCACCGGATTCACCCTCGTGGAAAAAATTTTTTTTTTTCTCTTGCATTGAAATGTAGGTACTATTTCAATTTCCAAAGTGCATAATGGTGTTTAAATGTATGTTCCATTTTAGCCACAAAGCATTTGTGAATTTTATAATTCTTTGAATTTGAAACAATCATATACCATTTTATAATTATAAGATTTCTAATAGGTTCTCGACTGTTTACGTTTATGACTGGTTGGGAAATATCAATTTAATTAAATCCCATAATTTACAACATTTCAAAAATTGGCAACACAGTCGCCGCCGGCGTGTGACCGTCTCGCTTGCATTCGAGATGAACTAAAGAATGCCGTAAAAAAGGCATTTTCTAATCTAACTGACATTTGAGTCTATACCTAAATACCTAAGAGAATGAGTTACAAATTCAATGACAATATAAACACTTATGTTTTTAAATTTAAAAAAGAATAACGAAGGCTGTGTATTGTTTCGGCCTAATTACGAAGACATTGTTATGTTATGTTTATTATTATTACTT